>JACEGR010004528.1:0-86197 GCA_014170235.1 Listronotus bonariensis
ACGTTACAACATATTTTTACAAAACCTAGATACAAAGACAAATAAGAATTTATTTACTAAATTTTATTTATTTTATTTATCAACACTCAAACTTTTGCAGCCTTCGTCTAATAAATACTTATATTGGTCTAATACTTTATATAGTTAATTTTCTAATGGGGTCTACTTTTGTAATTACAAACAACTTCAGTCATTAATTTAAAGACGGTTAAAGATAAATTATTTTCTTTACTTTTAAGGTAATTATGGGAATTAAAGAATAAGATGGATAATTAAAAGCTGTTGTATTGTGGATTACCGAACTAAAATTCAAAAACAGGGTTAATGTCAAGCTTTTAAAAAGCATAAGTATAGGTTTTATAATTTATTATACTCAGTAATTAAAAAACATATAGAATATTTCGGAGTCAACAAATAAGATATAAGAAAATAAATGAAAATAGTTTCCTATTGTCGTAATAATACAGGGTGTTACAAAAATAGGGTGTGTAACTTTAAGAGGTGAAGCCTTGCATTATTTTAAGCAAAAGAGTTTTTCATAATATATGTCCAAAAATCAGTAATTTTGGAGAAAAAAATGTAAAACTAATTTCAATTATTTCTTAAAATAAATTTATTTCTTACATTAATTATTTAAAATCGTATGCCCAATAGCGTAAAATAAATCAATACATCATATTTTATAATTAACTGTCATTTAAAGATATGTTTTTTACTCAAAAAAAAAAATAAAACAATGAAAAACAGACAAACAAAATTCCTCACACAATTGGCAACGTCATACGCGACATAGTGTCGGTAGGCAAAAAATAAATACCTACCGTCAATGCCGTCGCGTTGGGAAAAAATGATTTGGTAGTTTCTTGCGTACATTAATACAAGTAGTAGAGTTTACTCTAATTGAAAGCACATTTTTAGTTTGTATTACCGTATAGGTGTGTACATTTTGACACGAAAAAATGTTTTTGGTACGCGAGTATTACAGTATGCTTTTTTAATTTACGAAAAACATTTTCCTAATCGAAAGCTACCAGCTAGAAGAACATTTGTAAAATATTTTCAAAACGAGTACTGTAATTACCTACTGTATTTACCTGTAACATTATGTGATTTACGAATGTTGTTTTCTTTAACTTTTGTTTTTTAATGCATAAATGTATTTCACTAAGTGACTGGATATTGGTGGTGTGTATCGCCACGTATCGGTAGTCCTGTCATTTTTTCGAGGTAATGTAATGTACTGAAAGCTATTTTATTAAATACAAAAATATAACCATTCGATAAATCAGTTGCGGCCTTCCTGTGCTCGTATCCTTGTTATGTTGCAACGTTGCCAAATATTTGGGAAAATTTAAATTTTTACTACTCAATTTTCTGGAAAACGATTGATCTTTGGAAACAGTTTATTATGAACATGAACTTTTTGCTTAGAATAATGCAATGAAATCACCTTTTAACGTTACAAACATTATTTCGCTAACACCTTGTAGTGTACTCATACATTTTTGATGTAGAATTAAATAGAGGCAGAAATTTAGCAAAATACATGGGCAAGTACGTGGTCAATTTTCCAGATTCATATGGAACACCTCAAAACAACTTTTAAAGTACAGTGTGTAATGTAATAAAATTAGTTTTTAAAGTACTGTGTGTAGTGTAAAAAATGGTGTTTGTGGGTAGCCTAAACTCTAAGCTAAAAAAGGGTTATTTTGTTTGATATCAAGAAATTGAAGCTTTTGAAGCAATTTTAGAGTAACGTAAAGAAAACGGAGGGCTACAAAGTTGTAAAAAAAACGTTATTTTAACATTCTCAATCGTGGGTATTTTTCATTTTGAAGAAAATTATTCAAGTATAACAAAAAAAATATATAAAACGATACGATCCTAACGATTTTTACAAAATCTATAGCCGCTTTTCCCACAAATTAAAAAGTATACATTTCTGGCAATTGTCGAGCAGCAACGCCATAATCAAGCAAGCAAGCATACCTTTTATAACATTTTTTCTTCTTATCATCTAAGCTTTGCAACCCAATATGTCTCTATGACGTAAATCTCCATTTAGCATCGTGGGCTCCCCTATCAATATTATGTAAGACTATTTAATGCTAAAAAATAATTTAACAGTTTTTTTGAAGGTTATCCTCATTATTTTTGGGCTTATTTTCTTAAAGCTTTAATAGCAATTTGTGAATGCCGCGTAGTTAAAAAAATGACAAATTGGCACATTACTTTTTTATATTAAGGAAACCTTGAACTTAACGCCTAACAAAGATTGTTTACCATAATTTTTTGTCCTTGGAGATAATGTTTTATTTTTTTTTATAAAAACACTTTAAAATGGTTTTAAGCCTGCCATCATTACTTTATATTAGAAAAAAATACCTTTGATATATTAATCAAATAACCATTATCATCACAATATTTTTATAAAACTTAAAACATGATTTAATTAATGAACATATTTTGTTTAATTTTTTTTTATTAGAGATTAAACATTTAATATAAAAATTTTGATACAGTATTAAATGTAAAGTTAAAAATTTACAAGCCCCTTCCCCCTTAAGGGGATATTCAGGTGGTATATTTTCAAAGTTTATGTATTTAAGAATATGTCTACAAAACTGAAATTATTTTCGGAGTTATAAGTATTTTGCTGATAAAGGGACATCCAGACTGGCTCAGCCAGAACTAATCCAACAAACCCCGGATTGACGGCTCTAAAATACGAGCATCTAGCGCATTTAAGCTGGTTGATTGGAAGATAAAAAAGTAGAAAATAGGTTTTTTAAAGTCGAGAAAAGCCCGATGTATAAAGCAGAAAAGGTAAATTAAATAAATGTAAGTCTAAAATATCATGACTTAGACTGCAAAAAACTTGACGTAAAACTTTACAAGCGTCTGTCTCAAAACTGCCTTTTTCAAGACCGGCGGCGGTGTGGCGCTCACGATTTCTCCAGTTCTACTTGACCGATATACTGGAAATTATTTGAGAGTCTTCTTTATAGACTAGTCGATATCTGGTACTAGCCGCATCACCAAATTTCCATTTTTCCTATTTTTTAAAAAGTCGAAAAAATTAAAAAACTTGGTAAAAACATTTTTTTCAGACAGCCGCCATTTTCTGAAAAAATGTTTTTTCAACATTTCTGCAGTTTTATGACATTACTCTAGCATTAATAATATATTTTTTGTTCTTTTGTTAATTTGCTGGAAAGGTTGAAATCGTGGGCATGGTCACGTGCCATTTTGTTAAGACCCTTCACTTTGTCAGCTGATAATTTTTTAAATTTTCAACTCTTGTGGTATTTAAATTAGTTATCACATTTTAGTTCTTTCTTAGGATATACAGGATACAACAAGTACGATTTTTGGGATGAAACTTTTTTAATCTAGGACCAATATTTTTTTTAAGGAATACTACATTTAATGTATCCATCTTTATTAGTTTCGGAAATATGACCATCCATATCTAAAGAGTAAGCGTACAATTTATTTATATTATAGAGTGTGTCTCCGTAAGTTGGCGTTATATGGAAAACATTTTTATTATTAATTTTACGAAATACAGTTATTATTTACAAAAAGTTTTGCATGCTCCAAAACCCAAAAAGCAATTATCAGATAACAAATTGCATCAGTCAACTACAAGGTTTGAAAAAAACATGTAATTTTTTCTTAAGAGTAAACTACCCATATTTCGGCTGATACCAAAAACTAATATTAAAGAAAGATGTTTAAAATTAAAAATTACTTTTAAATAGTAATGGTTTAAATTTGGGTCTGTATATTAGTTTAATACATTTTATAATTATTATAAATTTTATAGGACAATTATAAATATACTTTTAAATCTATTGCTATTAAAACAAGAACAATGTACAATGTATTAATGTACGCACCTAAATTTTCTCGATTATCGCAGTTGTTTTCTTTTTTTTTGTAAATAATAAAAATTGCATACCTAAATGTAATTTTAGATTCTAGACATATTTCCTTTATAAAAATTTTGGATATTAGCAAAAGTAGAGTACTTTACTCTTAAGCAAAAATTACATTTTTGACCAAACCTCGTGGAGGACAGATACAATATGTTATTTAATGGTTGCAATTTACGTTTTGAAACTTACGTAGGCACATTGTATAGTATATTATGGTGATTTTACTATGGCTTGTTAATTTTTTGTATAGTCATATTTTAAAAAACATTAAAGATGGGAACGCGTAACGCTCTTTCGATGACCTTTAAATGGTAATTATATAGTGATATAGGGTATAGGCTGTTCCGTTAACAAAATCATACTTCTTGTCGTACCCTCTCTATCTAAATGGATAATAAACCTCAAATTATTGAAATAAAAACTACAAAAATACCCAAATAAATTAATATTTAGGTATACTGTAAAAAAAATAATATTTTATTTCAGAAATCAGCCAACTAAAGACTTTTGCGAAGATGAGATTTATAGCAATTTTTAATTGTTTTATGTAAACTCACGTTTTTGTGTAAAAATAAGTCATTTATCATGCGCCTGTGAGTGTTTAATGTTATGAGAAAAATTGTGTTTAGTGCAGAAACCAGTCAAGCGACGGCTTATAATGTGTTGCTGAAATAAATTTCATAGTCGCTCTTTGGTAATCCTGTATGTTTACTTTATCAAACACTTCTTGTAGTAACAAGCATGCCAAAATAATCCAGAAAGTCAGTTAAACATATCGTTTTACTGACAAAAGATACAGGGTGATAAAGTTTTAAAATATATATTTTCCCCTCTTTGCTTTTTTCATCTTGTTAGACAATAGTTGAACACCTTCCGAACCTCTGTAAGCTGCTGTAAGACTGACGTGAATAATTTCTATTCTATTTCTATGTTTTTTGTTCTAGGTTTTGGTCCCTTTAGGTCCAATCCACTACTCTCCCCTTCCGGACTATGCTTGCCAGGGCTTCGTCGGCGGAAAATCTGGATAATCAAGCTCGTAGCTCCCAGAAATTCCAAAAAGAAAACAAATAATTCAACAATCGATGCAATGCATAAATTGTCGGCTGTCAAACCAAGATCTGCTCCTGGTGTTACGTATAACCTTCACTTTCACTACTGACAGTTCCCATGGCACGCCCATCTATTTCCCGCCATTTGAGAAACACCTCGTGTTCACCACCAAACAGGATACCATCAGCTTATAGAAATCTTCGCTCACAGCGCTTAGATCCAGAAGAAAGATGCCGTCAATTTAGCGTGAATCTTTCCTTGATCCCCGAAGGTAAAAAACGTTCGTACGACACCTCTAGCCGCCACTCCGGGAAGAACTTTGTAGTCCTCTACGCACGTCCGCACTGTTCGGAGGTCAAACAAAGAGTCGGCCCTAAATAATTTGTAAAAACAATAAAAGTGCCTACAGCTGGTGCAGGGCAGCCAACAAAAAAAGCCACCAAATTCCTTATTTAAAATGTGTATGACCTGAGATGTTTGACCTAACCCACAAATACAAGGTGTTTCCTAAATAAGGTACTGAACTTAAGAGGTTGCCTCCTTATGTATTTTTATTGAAAAAGTTCTTGTAAACATATGTCTGGACTTGTTTTATTCTGGGATACAGGGCGTTAAAGTTTTCAAAAAAACTCGGTATCATTTAAATATCTTAGGAACCCTTCACCCGATTTGAATAAAATTTGGGACACTTATTTAATTTAATCAGGCGCTTGTAAAATATTGCCTGAATTAGTATTTTTGGGTCCAGTGGCGTCTCAATGAGCAGCACAGGCAATATTATGATAAAAAAGTACGCCATTGACTATTTATAATTTTTTTTTCTGAATGCTTTGCCTAGATTAGTATTATTGGGTCCAGGGGCATCTCAGTGGGCACCACAGTCAATATTATTGTAAAAAAGTACCTTACTGACTTGAGATGAAATCTTAATATTTTTTCTGATTAAGCAATTAACAATTTAACTTTTTAGTCCGTTGTATTTGCTTTTGTATTCAGGAAAATATATTAAAGCTATTTTCTTTAATTTCTTTTCAAAAGTACCCATAGAGAATATGATATATAAAACAAGCAGTTGTGTATTTTATTGAAAATTGACATTTTTCCTATTTACTAAGGTCAAAATTGTAAATTTTTAATTTTGAATATTGTTATATATGCTGTTTAAAGCTACTTTTTAGAATGATTAAGTGGATTTTTTTCTTGAAAACAAAGACAGATACAAAGAAAATACAAGAGACTAAAAAATTAACTTGTTATTTGCTTATTCAGAAAAAAATATTAAAATTTTTAAGAATTTAGTGGCGTACTTTTTTCACTATAATATTGCCTGTGCTGCTCACTGAGACGCCACTGGACCCAATAATACTAATTCAGGCAATATCTCAAATATTATTTAAATCGGTTAAAGGGTTCCTGAGATATTTGAAAGATACCGACTTTTTTAAAAACTTTAACGCCCTGTATCCATACATAACCTACATTTAGATCCGCAGTAGCAAGAAGCATTTTTCACATTTTTACAACCTCGCGCAGTAAACAAATCGAGGGTGGACGAACATGCGCACTTAAAAGCCGTGGCAAAATACAAACACCGGCACCCCGTGCCCTCTGTCCACGGTCTGACCGTGACGCTCATTAGCTACTGTACTTCAAACGGGAAACCAGGACGGCGTTGACAAATTTTTTCGATAATTCAGATAGTTTGTTTGGCGCCTACGTGTCAAACCTTGAGGATGAGTGAGAACCAACCCGTTAATAATCCATAAGCCCATAAAATATATCTTTTGTTTTGCCAAAGACAATTATAATTTTACTAGGTTTTGCGCAGGTAATTGGGGGCATTGGCAATCCATCGAGATCAGGGCCTGTATCCCAGAATTGAAGCAAGTCCAGACATATGTTTATAGAAACTTTTTTCATTAAAAACATAAGAAAGCACCCTCTTATAGTTTCGTACCGTAGTTAAAAAAGACCATGTATATACACATTGTTGCCTACCTAAATTTTATAGCATGCAAAGCAAAGAAATTAATTTGTAACACAAAGTGTTATTACCATATCATTTAATTAAAATGCTGTCCAGTAACCATACATAAATTCCAAACTTTGTAAACACTCTTATAATTACAGCCATTCCAAATCTGAAGCTCATGAGCGGTGAGAATTTGGTTATTATGGTGCAAAATTTTATTAGAAAATTGTTGGCATTAACAAAGTGTCACACCAAAATTGTTAGAGGGTTTGTGTACTGGGCAAATTGCTAAAAATGTCTGCTCGTTTGTATTAAAAAATTATAATTTTTAAGCGGTTTTACTTAGCTTGACCTGTTTATTTATATTTTTCTTTGTTATTTAGGTCAAATTTAGTAATTGGACTTTGATCCCCTTTCTGACGACAGATCAATTAAAAATTTGGTACAAACTTATATAGTTAATTCATGAAACAGGCACTTGGAACGAGCAATTCTAATTCTGCTCTGCACTAGTCCACTTAAAGGTTGGTGCTAGTTTACTTTTTGCAAGAACAAGAGCGAACCGAGAAAATGCGCCATGTCACCGAGCTAGTTTAGTGCTCTTCTGCGGCACCGCCAATAACAACGGTTCCAAGAAGCTCGAACTCCCCGAGTGTAATACCAGCACTGTGAATACGAAAACTGATTGTTCAGAGTGCGGACAAATTCATTGAACACGCACTGGGGCGACTACGTGAATTCACTATTAATTTTGATGACAATGCAATATAACACATTATTTATGATTGTATATACAAGATGGCCACTGATACAAAATGGGAATTACATATTACCTTACTACAACCTCAATATGGGTGTCAAATGAAAGGGTTTGTTTGGTAAAATAAAGCCACAACAAGGGGGATGACATATTTATTCCACAACTACCTCAATATAGGTATTTAATGAAAAGGCTTTATTAATAGAATAGGGCTTACTTGAAAATAAATAAACATAATAAAATGGGAAACATCAACTAAAAACTTTTCATCATAATATTTACTCCCGATATGCTAAGCTTAACGATTTTAATAACTATCTGATCAACACCCTAGATTGATGAGAAGTTGGTGCCAGGACTTACCAAATTATTTTTTAGCTTTTAGTAGAGGTAAACTCTTTAACATATTTTTTATATAAACATATTTATACGCTACTACTTGTATTTTTTTATTCATTGTTGTACTTTGTTAAAATATAACTATAATATAATATTTATGTCCTGCAGATATTCTGTATACCAGTTTAAGAAAAGGCAAAGATCCCAAGCCCCATTTACAGAGATCCCAATGCCCCAATAATTTAAAATAAACTGTAAAAAATAGGTTAATATATTTTTATTATTGTTTTTTAATTCCAAAGAAGTTTATTTTGCAGAAATCTGCTAAAAAGTTTTACTTTTTAAATAATTGATAAGTAGCTATCACTGACTACTTAAAAAAAGAGTAGAACAACTAGCAAGTTTGTTTTTTTAACTTGTGAAAAATTTAGCCAAAATACAGTTAAGAAGATGCTTAAAAATAACAATTTTGCAATTTGCATGTTTAAATAAATTAGAATTTTAACCTAATAAATAAAAACCAAATATACTTATTAAGAAAATAAATTATAAACCTTTACAAATAAAATATTTCCATGTACAAAAATATAGTCATGGGTTAATTGATTTTGAAAAAAGTCCTTAAATTAAATTTCTTTTTAAAACTTAAAAAAAACTAACCAGAACTAACCCAAGAATTTCATTTTTGAAGAAGACAACCAGTTTAGAAGTTTAAACGAACTGTAAACACTCCGTGAGTCTATACCAAAGTTACTAAAGAAGTTTATTCTTGCAAACCTGGCTAGTTAAATTCCAAACTTTTTTTTATAAAATAAGTGCTAAGTTTTATACAGGGTGGCCCATCACGCATCGGTTTCTGTTAAAAAACGGTGTTTAATTTTTAAAATATTTTTTAAATGTATTGGACATTTAAAGTAAAGATTAAAGTTATAATTATTCAGAGTTGACTTTGTATGTTATGTTACATTGCTGAGTTATACACTGTGCCCACAAGATTTCAAATTCTGACCAGAAAGTATAGAAAATATAAGACAACTAATATTTAACACTGGCTACTTTTAAGTGCAATTTACTTGCTTATTCAAAAAGGAGCATTCTGTATATTTTAAAATATTTGAAAAATGGCAGTTATACCACAGTAAAACTAGTGTTTAGACAGAGATAGGATTTGCCGAAACGTGTTATTAGTTAAAAACTAAGACTATAATAATATGCAATGATTTTTTTAACATTATACACATTTAATGGACTCCAAGTAATTAACTTATAGCTTTGTTACCGTATTTTTTGTTTCGTAACGTTGAATGTAGATTTTCATGGATAAATAATATTCCTAAGGTCGAGACACACATTACCCCAACAAGTCAGCCGCATAGCTGAGCCTTTTATAGCTTTATATGCCATTTTTATAGTATATTAGGTATGTGCTTATGTGCTAAGGCATGGTGCGGTGATGGTAAACTATGGCACAATAGTACACATCTTAAAACCGAGACAGGGCCCTGCCACTTCGGAGCCCGTGCGGGTTCAGGTATGCCTATTAGCTGCAGTTATGTGTGTTCGAACTTTTTATCGTCATGCATTAAACGCCACCCTGTATAACTACTTTCTACAACAGATACTTACAGTCATTCAAACATGATCAACAGGTGCCCTCTGTATATTCCCTGAAGGAACAGTAACGTAGCACTGCAAAGGCCTACTGGGTAAGTAGGCTGGTTCATCACTGTCTACTCGTCGGCCAGGTAGGTAGTAGACCAGACACGTAACACCAATCAAAAATAGGAAAAACACGAACACAATATCAAACATAATGAGTGAATTCCAAGTTAATAGACGCATCACAGAATTTGTGTAGTTTTTGTTGATATAGTCACGGGCATCACTAGGTTTTAAAAAAGTGACTCGACGAGATGTTTATTTTATCACTTTGGTAAAATACATTGCATACACACGATTATTAAAATTATTAATTACATAGCCATACTATTTATTATTTTGCTATAGTAGTGCAAAAAGTTATTTCAAAATTAAAGTGTTTAGGGTGTTTCGATATGTAACGTGCAACCTGGTTGAAACTACTGTTGCCAATAAATTTAATCAGTTACAACGATGTCTTTTGTAGTGGTTCTAGATTTGATAATTTTTATAACAACAAGGTTGTTTAGTTTTTTAATCTAATTTCCAATCATACCTTTATTCTTTTGCAATTCGCACCTGGGACATATTTGTGTACCCGGAGAATCTGGGGCAGGAAAGTCAGCGACTAACCCCAGCTTTTTGTTACGTAGATGTGGGATATTTGTGTTAGGTTCATATTCAATCCGCCTAATTCATCTCTTAGTCGTTTTATTAAGACTTTTCGTTCCAATTTGCTTTTAGGATCATCAAGTGCCTACAAGTCGTTAAATTTTTAAAATACTATTTAAAAACAAAAACAAATTATACGAATTTGAATAAAAAAAAACGCTATCGGCTATCTCCAACTTTCGCGTCGGTAAATGCATGCCTTAGCATATCATTTATCAAACGTATTAATGCCGGTTTTGGTTGAATTATACATACTATAAAATTATTTCTGCTTTATAATTCTTTATTTTTAAATCATTAAGCTTTACAAGACGAAAACAACTTGTTTTCCTTAAAAGCAAATTAAACATTGCTGAATGTGCCTTTTTTTTGGGTAAGCGGCTTTGTTTTTGTGGAATATTTTAAAACTTTTTAACTACTGCAAGTTTCTGTTTTGGTAACTCACCAATTATATTATAATCGCTGTTAGTTGCAAACACGTTATCAGTGATCCTAAAAACGCTGCTTAAGCCGGCACTATTTTCAACAAGCTTTTAATTTTAGCATAAATACACTTTTAAAGGATCATGTATAAAAGTCATAAAACGATATTAAAACACTTTTAAACTCTAGAAAGTTATAGCAAAAAAACATCGGTGGGGTCAGTAACTGACCCCCTGCCCCAGTTGGAACTGTTAATTTGCGTTTTTATTTAACGTAATACCAGCAAAAACATGCCAAACACCTTATACAGGGTGGCGCGTTTTCGTCGACCTTGCATGGTATAGAAAAACTAAAAGAGATAGAACAAATGTGATTGCGCAATCTCGGTTTTGAATTTTAAATCAAATTCAGTAAAGTAATTTATGGCTTAGCTTGATTAGTTTTGCGGATACAATGTGGTTTTCAACTTTTGTCAATTTGGACAGGTACGTTTGTTATCAGAGATAGAAACAAAAATATACATGTGACAGTATTAAGGATTTTTACGTAGAGTTAAGTGGCGTACCCATATTTTTTCACTGTCTTTTATTTTAAAGTTATAACACAAAGTTGTTTCTTTTTTAAGAAACACCCAGTATATTTTTTCTCTACTTAAAAGGTCTTTTTAAAAGCGGTAGAAAAACACTGCATTTTATATATTTAATTTTTTTTATATAGTTCTCGGATCAGGTGTTCGGTTAGTTCTGGTTAGTTCGATAAAATTATTATTATTTTCTTAATAAAACACCCTGTATATTGTGCTACCATTCAAAATACGTAATAAATACTTTTAAAAAAATATCACATTAAAAGGATTCTCTCCAACATGTTCGGTAATATGAGCTTTTAAATCTTATAAATAGTGTAATGAAGAGATTATAGCTACTATTTTTGGAATTAGTCGGTCATATTTTCAAAACTATAAGAGATAAATATATCAAAATTTTGAAATATCTTTGCAACGTTAATATAATATACAGGGCGTTTCGTAAAAAAATCCTAATAATACCATATTAAAACTATTTAAAAATAGATATATTAAATGTGGTATTTCTTATAGCTATATATCTAATATCAAATGTAAAATTTTGTTAAAGCTCATGAAAATATTTTTGCAATGGTAATATAATATAGAGAGTATTTCATTAAAAAATTATCGATGACGGGTATATTTCCGAAACCTTTAAAAAATAGATATATTAAATACAGTATTTCTAACAGCTTTTAAGGTGACCTTTCAACTCATAATAATATATAAAATATACACGGTGCTCCATTTCAAAGAACCTAATTTTGTGTAATAACTTAAAGATATAGGTACGCCACTGAATTTTAATTAAAAATCGTAAAAATATTTCTATTTACATTTTTTTCTTCTATTTCTAATATCAAGCGAGTTACAAGTGCCTGACCAAATTGACACAATTTAAAGAACACTCTTTATCTTCAAAACGAATCAAGTAAACCATGATATAGTTTTTCTACTAAATTTGTTTCAAAAATCAATATTATGATCTTGATGAACAAATCTTATTGCTAAGATTTGTTCTATCTTTTTCAGTTTTCGCTTTACCATATGACAACATCTAACAACTGTGTTTTTTGGCAAATAGGACTAAGTGTAAGAGAAGACCCCAAAATTTAGCTATTTCAGCAATCTCAAAAAATGTTTACTGGCATATTTAAAACCATAAATAATTTATTTCATAAAATTATTGAAGTAGACAACAGACGAGCAATAATTAAAGTAGACGGAGCGAACATCAAATACTTTTTGTTTCGCCCTAATAGTAAATAGATAAACCGTTAAATGCTACTTAGAAATAAACATAAGAAACAAAGTATCGCTTAAAATAATTCAACAACTTACGAGGCAAGCAACTAAACATGTAACCAAGTAACAATTAAATGAACATTTAAAAAAATTATTTCGGCAAAATCGGCATTTCTGTCTAAAATAAATTTAGTACTTAGGGTGGCACGGACGTGATAAAGAAACAAATCACTTTTTACGGTAGCCTAGCGCCCAAATAGTCTCAAGTTCCTTCTTATATATAAAATTCTCGTGTCACAATGTTCGTTCCCGTACTCCTTCGAAGCGGCTTGACCGATTCTCATGAAATTTTGTGAGCATATTGAGTACGTCTGAGAATCGGCCAACATCTATTTTTCATACCCCTTAGTGATAAGGGTTGTCCACCCTAAACATTTTTTTTTAATTTTTAGGCTAGAAATTACTTAAAAATTATTTATATGGCAAAACAACGTTTGCCGGGTCAGCTAGTTTAAAATAAAACTAGTTCATTATAAAAATATAACTTTTACCTTATATAATATTTTATTATACTAATATATATTTGTTAGAGTACAAATAAAAAATGCTATTTTAGATTAATTAATCTAAAAGCCTTATATCGTTTAAGTTAAGCCTGTACTCATTGTAATTAAAAAAAACCTTATAAGTTTCTCTTAGGGCTAAGTAAATTGAAAAACTTTTTCTATTACATTTAGGTGTGTGTATTTTTTAATTCGATTTAACCAATTTATTTAAAAGGCATTTATAGAGACCCTTTTATTATTATAACCAGTTTTTTCAAAATTAAGTGAAAAATATACACACAACCAAACATTTTTTAAATATGCATTGAACTTATATACAAAAACCTAGGTTTAATACTTTTTGTTGCAAATAAACTTTGATTGATTTGTACGCATTCGCCAGTTAATGTGTTTTTTAAATGCCTTTATTTTTTCTACTATTAGAAATAATTGTTTTTTTTTACAAAACTACACCTAACAAAAATCTATTTGACGAAATTTATTTAAAAACAATAAATATTTTTTAAATTTTAATTAAAAACAGAAAAAGTGTACCGTTGTAATTAAAATTATATTAACTCTTTTATTTCTGTATAAGTAGTTGCGGCTAATAAGGCCGTACTTTTTTTATCTTTGGACAATCCACGAAGGCTGAAAGCCTAAATACTAACGTACCGTGGGTGTCTTGAGCAGGGTAAGAGGAAGTTTGTTAACACGGGACTTAAAAACTTGAAGATTTGGGGGAAAGGAAAGACCTCTGCTGGCAGTAGAAACCACAGTCTAGAAACTCTAGGGATAAAAGAACGAACATAAATGGGAAGTTCGGGGCCTGTCCAATTGGATCGTATAGGGATGCATACGTGCGGCACCACGAGTTTCTCTGTTAGGAGCTGCAAGAGGAGGGACTATACTGGATAATTCGTCGGAGCAGAAGCCGTAAAATTATCTATAGAAGAGCGATAGATCTCCCAGAGCTCGACGATGGGCAAGAGAAGGAAGTCTTAGAGTAAGTAAAGGATCATTAATAAGACGAACAGCCCTTCTTTGAATGGCATCAAGAATGCTAAGGGTTGTAGGGAATGCCATTCCCCAGACATGAGAACAATATTCCAGAGAGGGTCGAATTTGGGACACATACAAAGTGTATAAATTGGAAGGAGAAAAATGCTTTTTGGCTCGGAAAAGAAATCCAAGCTTTTTTGAAGCCGCGGTGGCTATAGATACAATGTGTTTATGCCAGTTAAGGTTATTCTCAAATGTGACGCCCACAAGGTTAAATGTGTCCCCGCTCTGCAAAACCTGGCCACTCATAAGCAAAGGGTGAGTGTTTGATGATTTTTTTCGCGACAAGGAACATGATTGTGTTTTGGATGCATTAAATTGAACGAGATTTTTGGCGCCCCAATCCAATATCAAATTGAGATCCTGTGAAAGAGATATCTACATCGCCCGTTTCGCGTTTGCTTTCCAAGTCGGGTTGTGAGATTGGTTTGGGAACCTGGAGATTGTTTGAGAACCTGGAAAGTGGAGTGAAGGGTACTTTCGTCAGCATAACTATAAATGGAATTGGTTGTGGAAGAAAGAAGGTCGTTGATGCGAAGAAGAAACAAAGTTGGTGCTAGTACTGAACCCTGAGGCATTCCAGCATTAATTTCGTGAAAGCTTGAAGAGTGGCCATCAACAATAACTGATATACGTCGATTAGAAAGATAACTGGAGAGCCAAGAGCAGAGTTTAGTTGGAAGACCGTAGGAGGGAAGTTTATTAAGAAGTGCGTCATGCCAGACTTGGTACTTAGAAAGATTTAAAATACAATAAAAATTGTACATTTAATTTAATAAATTTTATTTTAAATCAAATATTTATACTAATTACTATAAAATTTTAGGATTTGGCGGACACAAAAACAAATTTAAATATTTTTGAAATCCTTCTCAATAGGCCTTAATATAGCTACTATAGTAGGGTAATATGGCTTAGGATTATAATATACATAAAGTAAAAATAGACCTGGTACGTTTAATAATTTTAATTAACACAATAGAAATCCCCTGTTTACACTAAAATTTTGAAAAATAACAACAAATTTCTTTTTAAAACCTTTTAATCTTTAGTTTATTAGACCTTGGTTAACCTTGAGAATGATCATTAACGGTATATTAACATATAAGCTTTTTTGCTCTGACCGGATTCAAAAACTTGGCTTTTATTTTTGATATTTTTGAATGTCTTTTTAGGTAATGGCTTAAACCAGTATTAACCAGTGATGCAAGCCAGTCATTTAAAGCTTTGGTTGATGATATTTTTACAAAATTTATAGACCAAGCGTCGTACAATACGTTATAAAATCCTACTTTAGTAAATTTTACAATTATGTTAAAAATATATGAATAAATAAATATAAGAATAAAGAACATTTAGTGGTAAAAGACAGTAGTTTTCTTTGTCGATTACATTGCAATGCCAAAACATTATGAACTACTTCTTCAAGTTAAACATATCTGTTTTCTTGTCATCATTGAGTAAGAATTTTCAAGTTTTTCAAACTCTTTAATTCTGGCAGTTTTATATGGGTTTAGCATTCCTGTGCGGACGTTAGTTTTTAACCATAATGCCTATTTGGAAGACATTGTGGTTGTACTAACTAAAAATAATAATAATTTAATTGGCTAATAGTTCAAATTACTTTAATTTCCTAACACTGTAAAAAAACAAAAACATTGTAAAACAACAAACTATTAACGTAAAACGAAGGGGAATAATAAGGCCTATCATCAAATTTGGTACGCCTTACTAACCGCCAATAACGTTTGTAAAAACTAAATAAGTCATGGACCATGATGAATTTTTTTAACATGCAATATATTAAACAAAAATAATAATAACAAATATACTGCAAATTTATAAATACAGGTAAAATATTACAAAATATAAAAACATATTTACGATCAAGTTAAACCATTTTTTATTATTCGTGCCGCACTACTACCCCTGACTAGTGAGGGCGAGAAAGCTAACGCGTGATTACAAGCCTAAATCACGATCTGTGCGCATCGTCGACATGTAAACGTGGCCTTAAGGGACACCGATTATTTTAAATTAAATTTTTGTTATTTATCTCGTATTACTCGACAGGCCTTATTTACCGCGCCTACCTAATGAATTTGATAATATTTTTATACGCCATAAAAATGATATGCTTTTCAAGTTTAATCTATAAATTACACTTACCCCAAGTAACCTAATTATTTTCTTTATTACACAAAGTTTTGCTTTCAAATAAGTTCCAATTATTCCAAATTGAATGGGGAAATGAAAAGATCCCAAAGTTACTAAAAATACCCTAACGATTGCCGCTTAGGGCACATTAATTTTGCAATCTATAGACGCCAATCAATCTTAGGATATTGAGAATTCTGGTTTTCATTAAAACGGAATCAAAAAGTTCTTGGCGATAATTAAAATTGCGAATTTTCCACAGTTGGACATTAAAAAGTTAGGCCGATTATTCTCTGGGCGTGCATTTGAATCGGTTATTAACGACAATAACGAGTTATTTATGATATTAACAAATTCTTTCTACAGAGTGTTTATTTAAAAATGTATTAGTTATCTAACAAAAGAAAACAGAATTGAGCTAATCGCCGAAATACGTCAAGGTATTTATTGAGGGGGAACGTTTTCAACTAAAGAGACGACGCCCCTTCAACACCATGGCCGCAACCCCAAAATTGTTAAATGAGAAGCGGGGTCGAGTAATACATTATTTTAAAGCTCCTGAAAAGTACTTCATAATCCCTGAATATAAAGTCAATACTTTCACCTACTACAAAATGGCGGTAAATCAAATATTACCTAAATACCTGAACTAAATGACTATATTTCCGAAACTAATAAAGATAGATATACTCAATATAGTATATTCTTTTAGTTTTTAAAATATCTTCTACAATTGTGATATATTATACGGGGTGCTTTGCCCCCTTAAGTTTTGTACCGTAGTTAGGAGACACCATGTTTAATAAAAATCAGCGAAAATTAAATTTTTTGATAATGTTAATACTTTGTTAATCATTTTGATGAAGGTTCCCCCATCTTATTCATTCTTTAGCTTCTATTAAAGGTTATGCAACCCTTTACAATGGTTTATTTTTGTTGTAAAAATAAAAAATAAAAACTTTTCTGATTAGTAGTGTAGTGTCAGTTGCAACGGAGTAACTTAATGATTTTAGGTGTCCCCACTAAACAAAAACTTGTTTTTATTTAAAAACGCTTACAATTATTGATATTTTAAATTGCTAAGGAATGAGTCAATGTGGAATTTCTACTATTATTGTTTTATTATACAAGCAAAAAAATATGACCACTATTGTGTAAGTGCAAATTCGCTCCTTGGCGTACTAATAATTGCAAATGTTTTACAGGGACACCAGCCTTAGAGGTTCTAACCAGTTATAAAATATTGAACTAATTATTTCAAGCATTATAAAAGTAAGTCAAGAAAAACTGATTTTCAGTGGCGCCGCGTTCTTTAAGCGGCATGGTATGTATCTCCGTTAAACGAGGATTAAAAAAAAAAGGAAGTTGCCATATTATATTTATAAATTTATATGAATCTAGGATATTGCCGACAAAATCTGGGACACACTGTAAAAATGTTATGCATTTATTTTCATGCTTTTCTGTTTATAAATACTATAATACAATTTAAATATAGAATTGTCATAATTCTGCTGAAACCCATTTTTTATGTTCAAAAATCAATAATACAAAAAGAGAAAACATTTTAAAAATTTAATAAAGTAGTTTAGAAATGCCTAGCTATACGACGAATTTTTTTGTCTTTTGTATACAGAGAATATCGCACGTAGAAATCTGAAAAAGAATTATGCCCATGATTACCAAATCCTGAAATTTTAAATTAAAAAATGTTTGGATATATTAAAATTTCAAATAGAAGTCAAGCTTTGTGCAAATTTATATAAGCATTTTTTTAGAAAATAATGGCATACCCTTTCTATTAGGTCACTTTATTAAAAACAATAAAGCCAACTTTATGTTAAAATACGTCTTTTCGAGAATGGAGCGTCCCAGCATGAAAATAAATGTCACTTTACACCCGATCCCCGGTAATTCACGCGGGAAAAATAATTTTCCGCTTTTCCCGGGCTTAAAGAATTTCTCGACTTATTAAATTAACAGCGAGGTGAAATGTGACACGCCATTACTTTGTTTTCTTAAAAATACAATTTTTTTATCAGGGCTCGTCTTTTTAGTAAAAATTCTAGAGAAATACATTTTTAGCAGTATTAAGAGTTACAAATTTACTAGTAAGTACTTCGTACTACATTCGCCAACACAATAGTCCAAGAGCCCGTGAGCAGCAAACCTTCGTTATTTTGTAAAGATGAAGTTTGTCAGTGCTTGCTTCCAACAGAAGTTATGGTAAGGTAGACTATGAACTTTGACTCATGGCGGCTTTGGTAGGTACCAGGTACTAAAGGTTTATGAATAGAAACTTATTTTTTGTCATTTTTTAAAACCTAATTTTTATATACGTTACTTTTTTTTCTTGCCCTTTCGGGGTCGGGCTATATGTTACTTAGGGACTTGGATTTTTTTCAGTCGCCAGTTTTGACAGCTCCAACCCCTTGACAGACAAACACTTTGGGGTAAACCAATGGTCCGAGTCATCTGGTATTTACCAAGGTAAGACAAAAAGTCTTAAATAAGTGTTGTAAGGTTTCCAAATTGACAAGTTCTCAAAATATTTTGATATATACAGAGTGTAACATGAAATCTTTGTAGAATAATCACAAAAAAAAAAACTTAAAATATACCTTTTTGAAAAATAAAGTTTTCTAATTTTATTAAAATTCCATCTTTTAAATTTTGGTAAAATAACGACATAACTTTTTATATTATGTAAATTTTTTGTGCTTATGTAAGGCATTTAGGATTTTCTATTTTTAGTTAAAAAGTGAGACATGAGACCCACACTAAATATACAGGGTCTCCAGTAACTTTACCGACAAACTTTAAGGAGTGATTTAACAGTAAAAAATTTAAAAAACTTCAAATAAACACATGTCCTAAAAAACTTAACCTATGATGAAGGATTTGCTTTTAAAACATAGACGCTCTCTGAAAAAGTTAATCATAAAATAAAGGTTTTTCCGCAAATTCCAAAATTAAAATGTTCCATGCCAAAGTATTTCTATTAAGGCCGATAAAATCTAGTATACCTTTAATGTGGGTTAGAAAGAGTAATGTTTTTAACAATTTTTTGTTGTTATTTAACAAAAAAACATGAAAATTATCCTATTATTACTATATTACTATTTTTAAAATTTATACATTAACATCAAAATTACAGAAAATTAATTAGAGAAAATACTTATTATATTAGATTTTCCGACATACAGGATGTTACAACTTTGAGGGCTACTATTAGAATCTCAGAAAGGGATAGAGATTAGGGCAAAGTTGCGCATTTTTATGTTTAACAATATTCGGTTCTAAAAATTTTAAATTTTTAAGCCGTTCCGGAAGTATCCAAGAAACCAATTTAAGAGGTATTTTATAATTAATCACACAATGGCAAAATAGTAAAAACTTAAAATGTGATATGTCGTTGGATTTAAATTAAAATACGAGTGTATTAAGTAAAACCAAATTTTCCGCCTTAAAAAAATAAAATAATAAGTTGATGATAACGGCCCAAAGACGAAACGTCGGATCCTTAATTTAATGGCATAATTTTGTAGATCAAAAAAGTGGCAACAATAATTTGTCATTTATTTAACGAATACTTCTTTAAATAAATTAAAAAGAATAAAAACTGTTTTGCTAATTTCGTTTTTTTCTGGATAAATCTGAAACGGCTGCAATTTTTAAACTTTTAAAACGGAATGTTTTTAAGCATAAAAAATGCGCAACTTTGCCCTAATTTAACTAGACCTGTATCTCTTACCGTTTTCGAGATCCTCATGGTGGCGCTCTAATTTATAACAGTTTGTATATATTATAGCACATACCTCTCTCTCTCATATCTGTAATTTAAAATCATTGTGATTTTATATAAAAACATTGTATTGTTTAGGCTTTTAAGGTATAATTTATAATAAGAAATAAAAATAACTTTTATTTAGCTTAAAAAATAAGGTTTCCAGAAAAATATACGAAAGATTAAATTTAGTAAAGTCAGGCGTAAGGTTATTTATTCAAAAAAGTTTTGAACTTTATTACATTTTGTTGAAGTTGTTAGCAAACAACTTCGAATTTCTAGTGCGATATGCATACGATATCATATTTACCTCCCTGGAGCTTTTTTCAAATTCGTCGCACGAAACTTTTTACAAAATACTTTTTGTAGGTTGAATGTTATTATATTTACTGAATGTATACTTATAGGAACACGAAAAAAACATTTAAATAATATATTCTTTTTAAAAAGTACGCATTGCATTATAATTAAAATATACAGGGTTAGTACAAAAACCGAACGGTGGATTATCTCAGCAACCGGTAAATATAAGTAAACCAAATTTTGTGCTAAAGGGTAACTAAACATAAAAAATTAAAGTATTATATGTGCAAGGTTGCCAAGTTATTAGTTATCTCAGTAAGTTAGGGAATTTTAAATCTTAAAAAAATCCAGTATTTTTTATTATTGTAATCAATTGCTCGTATCAACTTTATTATGACCTAATATTGTTTTTTTTTACTTCTGTTAGTTTTGGAGATATGGTATCATGCTTTTTTCGAAACTATTACAAAAACGGCTAGGTATGGTCAATTATCTAAAAAAACAATTCTACCATTATTCGTTAAAATTAGTACAGGGGTTAAATTGAACCTTCTAAATTCATATAGCATTTTTGCGTTTTCAACATTAAAAAAAATAAAGGAAAGGGAATAAGAAAATTTAATTATGAAACATCGCAAATGCACTTTCTGATTTTAAAATGTCCAGTTACTCCCCTTTACTAATTTAAACGAATTTCGGTTGGATAGTTTTTGAGATAACTGCCCAAACAGCAAAAACTTTCCGATGAGCAATCCACCATATAAGTAAAGCATGCGTTCACACTATTTCTTGACCTTGCTGCAGAACTGGGCTTCACTACCAAACAATGGTTAAGCTGTGGAGCGGACATAAAGCATCGCAAGACCCGTGCTTTACTTATATGGTGGATTGCTCATCGGAAAATTTTTGCTGTTTGGGTGACCATACCTGGTCGTTTGTGTATTCAAACTTGATGCCACATCTTTGAAATAACAGGAGTAAAAAAGATAATATTAGGTCATCATAAAGTTGATGCAAGCAATTGAGTACAATAATAAAAAATAGGATATTTCATTTAAATTTTTAAAATTCCCTAATCTAGAGGAAAAGCTATAAACTTGGCAACCAGGCAAATATATTTTTTAAATTCTTTATGGTCAGTTACCGCTTCGGAAAAAATTTGGTTCATTTATATTTTACGGTTGCTGAGATAACCCACCGTTCCAGTTTTTTCAACTAACCCTGTATTTTTGTAAAATACACAACACCAAAAACATATATGTAAAAAGGTGAACCAAGTTCGATTCTAAAGTTATGTTCGGCTGTGGGCATCGCAAAAAAAAGAATGGAAATCTAAATGATTGCAAGGCGCGCTTGTGGCGGCTTCGGTTGTATCGGCGAGCGTCGATCACCGGAGTTAAGCAGTGAAATGCGCGCCCATAATTTGGATCGGTGTCCGGCGACAGCGGTGTTTCGGGCAGCGGCACACGGTGTTCTCTGCTCGGGGATGCGGACCGAGCAACAACCATCCAAGTTATGGAATGAATGGTGTGTGAATGAGAAGGAGTAGGGGTCAAGGTACAATACGCCTTCAGGCTGCAGTGCACCACCTAGGGGGCGGTCGTCGGACCTGGTGGGATGACCCCGAAAGGGTGAAAAAAATGATTGCAAAGTTCTGTACAAAGTCCAAATGTGTATGAGATCTTAACGTAGGTTAGATCTGAATTCAGTCAGTGGAAAATTAGCGATTTTTGGACCTTCATATCTTTATAACCGTTTGAGCTAGCTTCGTCAAATTCTGACAGTTCCAGTTCACCCTAGGAATATAAATTAATAAACCTACGCAGTTTCATGTATTTAGGTGTAATAGATTTTGGGTTCTGGAAGGGTCAAAAGTGGCACCAATTGGTTCGTGTAATATTGCACTCGGCGCTGTAGCCAGCTCCTTTTTTAACTTGGCTTGACACGCTGTCGCGTTTCTGGATTTACAGAGTAGTCCCTAAGTAATAGGTCAAAACTTAACTAAAAATTGCGACGTTAAAATATTGCAATTTAACTAAACACACCTTAGTTGGTACAGAAGTTTATATTAAATGAAATACAGGTTGTCAAAATTAAAAAAATATTTTTAACTTTTTTTAATAATATTTAAACTTTGTATCTACAGGTTTTCTGACACGAGCTTTTCATATCTGACACACATTTTTGGTGTTAACTGGAGGACATCCTACATTATTTGTAATTCTCTAAAATGTTCCAACTTTTTGTGCTACTCTATATGTACCATTTAGGTTAACCAGTACATTTTTCTATGATTTTTAAATAAAAAATGTGTACTTTGCAAGAATAGCTCTAAGCCACCGTTTTTAAGATATTTGCATTTAAGTGGTTTAGTGCAACCAAAATACATGCATAAATACATTAAATCATTCGTTTATGAAGAGGTAATTGTAGTTAAGGCGTATTTTTAAAGGCATTTCTGGTTGAACCAAATAACTTAATGGAAAATATCTAGTATAACGCATAGAAAAGTGAATTATTTTACTCAGATGGTACATACAGAGAAGCGCAAAAAGTCTTGACGTTTTAGAGAAATTCAAAGTAGTGTAGGTAGCGTCCTCTAGTTAATGCGTAAAAATTTACATTGGATATAAATAGCTCATGTCAAAAAACCTTTAGATACCGAGATTTATTACTATATTCAAGACGTATCAAACATCAAAAAAACTTAAAAATATTTTTTAAAATTTAACACCCTGTATCTCAGTTAATATCAACTTTTGTGTTAAGGCAAGTTTAGTTAAATCGCAATATTTTAAAGTCGCCATTCTTTAGTTGAATTCTTGCTGATTACTTAGGGACCAACCTGTATATTTTTATACACCATTCTTAAGACCCAAAAAGGCATTTAAAAGGTACTTTTCATTTAACTATTTATCTACCGTTTAAAATAAATCATTTTTAAAAATTAAGTTCTAAATTAATATTTTTCCTTGATTATTAAATAAATTTACGACCATTTGTCAAGGATAATTTACGTCTAAAGCATTATATTTTAAGGTTATTGAAAAATGTCCTTTTTAAAGGTTTGGCATCAGTCTTTTAAAAATCTTACAAAAAAATACTAGGAATCAAAGCTTAAAAATTATGACCCAACCATCTTCAGTGTAGCTAAAGAGCCTGTTTCCTATTTTATTATTAACATACCTTTTATAAATGAACAAAAAAATGGGCTTTAATATTTGAGGCGATGTTTTCAAAAACATTTTGTAACAGAAAAAGTTAGTTTAACCGGATTTTTTGCAAAATAACATTGCAAAAACGATATTAAAAAAATAATAATAAAATTTATTATAAAGTTTTTTTGTGCCTAAAAGTCATTCATTTATAAAAGTTGTATCTGATTTATTTAGTCACATCAAAAGTTTACCAAAAACAAATGTCACAAGTAAACGACAAAAGAAAATATTTAAACAATTAATTTAAATATTTAAAAAAACTCATGCTTATCCAAACTTATGTAATAAATATGCTTTGGGGACACCCGACAGACATCATTTGAAAGTAAATATTTAGGAATATTGACTTGTATAACAAAAAGTAATTATTGTTTAATTTATTATAACAAATTTAAAAAGACAAACGCATTTTTTAAGACACAATAGACCAAACCACATGCGCTGTTCAAGACAAATGCGAAAAACTGAAAGAGATGATTCTTCGGCCCAAATAAAGGTTCGTTTGTTAATAGCGTTAAGTCAGGTGTCAACCATTTGTGAGAAATCGCAAAATTTTTTAAAAATTACCATATTTTTTTATCCAAAAACAAAAACAAAATTAACTCTCAATTATTTAACACTAATAATATAATAAGGTAAAGTTTGTTACTTTGTTTGTTTTTTGTTTCAAAATACTGAACCGATCAAAAATATTATTTTAAAATCAGAAAGCTACACTATTCAGAAGTGCTTTGGGCTGTTTTTATATTATGATAAAAGAAAAGAATATAATTAACGTCCAACGAAATGGTCGGCTAGTGTCAAACTAAACAATAATACAAAACGCGCTTTTCGTTTTTTGGTTTTGAAAAAAAATAAAGACTTTATTTTTCGTCATTGTTGTACAACAAAGTACTCATTATTTTAAACAAGGACCCACGCCATAAAATGTTTGGCAAAAAATATGTGCTTTTTTTTAGGGTTTTGAATAAGCAAATTATTCAAAATTTAATAAATAGATTTACGATTTGTGATAGTGTAGTTTTCTTGCTTTTATAAGGTCCTTAGTAACTCTTACTTTCTTTATCCAAAATAAATAAAGCTTAAATTTTAAATTTAATTAATGGGGGTTGGTAACACGTTAAAGCTGTTCATTAATCTACAACGTGTAGGGAGAAAACATATTTTTTCATTAAAAGAGCTTATAAGCTTAAAATAAAACTATACAGGGTGAGTTTTTTTCTATGTTTAGTATAGAGACCGCTGCAGCAACAGAGATGGTTAAATGGGAACAGAATTGTAGTTTTTAGATCGAAGAGAATTGTTTTTTGTAACCCAGTTAATATTCGGAATAGAAAAAAAGTGTGAATAGAAAACTTGTAAATAATTATCTTTTTAATAGAAATATGTAATCCGATATTTTATCGTCAGTGTAATTCGAAAAGTGCGTAACTTTATAAATTAAAAGCAACATTTTTCAGTGATGTGTGGTAGTCTATAATAAAAAAATAATAATTTAATATGGAAAAAATGATTAAACCCTAATTGTTAATTTAGATATAATAAATCTTGCCATCTGATACAATTAAAAGAAATTGAACAGTTTTCAAATGATGATCTGGATTATATGGCGTTAAGCAGTTTGCGAATCACACTGACGCAGTAGTCGGTTTTGAGCTAAGACCTAAAATTGTATTTTTTTAAATAAAAACCATAGTTGTTGTCAACCACAATTTTAAAAAGCCTTTTTATAAGCTGTTTAACGATGTACAACAAGATATATTTTACATTAAAAAATAAAGTGTTTTCAGACATATTACTATTTAATGTAATTTATTAGGCAACATAATACAATATATGCTCCTAATGGGCCATCGACCTAGTTCCTTCAGCCCAATTTTTTTTCAGACATAATATTTTTTAAATTTGTGTATTTTTCTAGTTGCCGAAACACAAGTAAACTGGTGTTGTTTTAAAATGTGATCCAGTATTAAAAACACCACACAACATAACCACATAATTAATATTTTGTTTAAAATATTTTACAATATTCATTTTTTGTATCATTTTTGAGGAAAATTAAACTAGAAAAAACACAGTTACAGTGTCGCGGCTAAGGTAGTTGAAATACACCAGGCCGATTTGGGTGCTGTTTTTATGGACACCATATTCCACAGAAGTGTAAATATTTTTGGGAATTAAATACAAATAAAAGCTTTGTTAGGAAATATAAGAAATATCTAGAAATTCAAAATTGTTAAATCGCTTACTTTACAATTTTTTATAAAGTTCGAGGATTCTTAGAAAAAATCATGTACATTTTTTTATATTGTCATAAATTATTTAAAAGGTTAAGTTTGGCTAAATTGCTAATTTTTAATTGTTTAAATTATTTTAACTTATTAAATATTAATTTTTCGAAAAAATGTCAAAAGTCGTTTTCGATTAAAAAATAGTTAAACAATTAGATAAAATTTTATTTAATGCAAAAATAATGTAAATTATTTAAACAACTGTGGTTTAAAAATTTGGTAATTGTTTAAAAAGATGCGTCAACTCCGATTTTCATGAAATTTGATATAAAGGGGTCTTTCGGGACGCTGATCACGAATCTGATTTTTTTCGGAAACGTTTCGATCTCGGGATATTCGTCATCAAAGTTGAAATTCAAACTATCCTCATTTTTACTATATTTCCCTACATTTACCATAAAAAAACCTTTTTAAAACGTGTTTTTATTTATTTTACGCCTTTCTGCAATCATTTATAAACATAGGTACGTTTTAGGAGTAAAATATTTGGGATTTAATAAAAAACGTGGTTTATTACTAAAAACGAGGTTTTTTAAAGATGTTTATAAAATATTGTGTGCCAATTTAGTGTTATATGAAAAAAGGAGGCAGAATATAGTAAAACTAAGGATAGCTTCATTTGGAACTTTGATAATAAATATCTCGTGAACGAAACGTTTCCGAAAAAAATCAGTTTCAGATTCGTGATTAGCGCCTCAAAAACCCCTGTTTACCGAATTCTGTTAAAATCAGAGTTGCCGCAACTTTCTAGAGAATTACCAAAATTTTTTGGACAAGATACATGCATGCATGCATCATGTTTTGTCCTAATCAGCATTTTATTCTTTACATGATTCTGTAAAAAATTCCATAAGAAGAATTTTTGATACATTGGCGCCCATACCTTTTAGTCTATAAGGATAAATCTGCTTTTAAACCCTTTTAAAATGTGATTTAGAAATAAGAAAAGAAAAATAACATCCACTAAATCATGAAAAGCTAAAATCCTTTAAGTAAATGACAAGCAATTTCCAAAAAGCTGGCCTGCATTTCCAACATATTATACAATGTAAACTTCCATTACAAATGTCAGACCTTTAGGACTTGGGTTTTTGTATTACTTTTTCCGCTGCGCAATATTCTGCTTTTAACTCGACAAGTTCTGGTTTATCCGACATTTTTAGGTAAACATTCTTGGATAGGATTTCTTAAAATGCAAATAAACGTCAAGCAAATCTGACATTACCGTGAGACTACTTACATCAGCACTTTTAAACAGGGTGTCTCTTTCAGCAGTTGCATTGCCATGACAACACAATTGGAATTTTTTTCTCCTGCCTAGGGTACCCTGGAGCGAATTATAGTGGAAATTTTTTGACATAATTATTGAATTTGTTTTAACGTCATGTCTGTCATTCACAAACATAATTAAAGAAAATGTTATTTTGTACCAGTTGTGGTATTTCAAGAAATAACATATTATAAAATAATGTAATGTTTTAAGATCCTAAATGACAATTTTATACTAAATAATATCATAAGACTGAAGTACTAGACATAAGTGAAGAGCAAATGAAAGTAAGGTATGGGTCTAAAAAATTAAAATAAACTACTTTTATCAACTGTAGTAATAAAAGGTATATATAATATAAAAGAATAAGCAATGATAAGCTCTAAAATTACATATATTTGCAACTACAATTAGTAAAATGGAAAATATTTATTTTATAGTAAAATTTTAAAGCTCGTGTCAAAGTTACAAATATTAATTTAAAAGAATATTATTTAACACAAACTTGGTGTGAAATTTTCTTACCGAATACCACACGTGCTTAAATTATTCAAGGAAATTTTCTCGGCCACGAAAATTTGAAGAAAATTCTCCCTCGCTTACGGCTTGGGATAATTTTCAAAATATTCATGGCCTTGAACAAATTTCCGGAAATAAATTTAGCACTAATGGTATTACAAGTGATAACTTTTTATTTTTTAAGCACTGGATAAACGACCGCCGGCGGCTTTGCTCAATTATAAGAAGAAAACCGCTGTCCGGTGGTTTTATATATTCACGTATAAAAACTGCCGAAAATAATAGTTAATTTAGTATTATCGGCGATTTTGACCTACTTTATCGGTAGATGCCGCCGTCCGGCGGTTTTGCTTATAAAAACTATTAAAATCCGACAAATAATAGGTAAAGTTAGGCCGAGTTTATAAATCAGAATTTAATTTTAGTGTCAGTAATAGTATTAACCTAACTTAAATTTAGTTTTTTTTGGTGGCAATTATTAGCTATATTTAACAAAAAATAAGTAATGAAACTTGAATAAAACAAAGTTACCGGTTTTAACCTTTTTATGGCACATAAGCAATTAATATTTTTTCCTTTTTAAGTCTAAAGTTTTGGATTTTAGAGAATTTGAAGGTTGTTTCTTAAGACCAGAAAACTAAATTTGATTTCTAAACACTTCAATTTAAATGTATGTTCTTGAATCTTGTGACTAATGCTATAACTAATACTAAAATTAAATTCTGATTTATAATCTCGGCCTTAATCTAACCTTAAAATTCAGTATTTATTTTGCTGTGCCGTACGCGATCCGTTTTTTGTAGTTTTATTGCTTAATATTGTAGTTTAGTTTATAGCACACTTTGGAAAAACAAATTAAGGTAGTATAGCGGAATGTGGACAGGCATATAAAACCACTATTTTTTTTATCTTTGGACAATCCACGAAGGCTGAAAGCCTAAATACTAACGTACCGTGGATGTCTTAAGCAGGGTAAGAGGAAGTTTGTTAACACGGGACTTAAAAACTTGAAGATTTGGGGGAAGGAAAGACCTCCGCTGGCAGCAGGTTCCACAGTCTAGAAACTCTAGGGATAAAAGAACGAACGAAATGGGAAGTTCGGGGCCTGTCCAATTGAACTGTATAGGGATGCATACGCGCGGCACCACGAGTTTCTCTGTTGGGAACTGCAAGAGGAGGGACTATACTGGACAATTCGTCGGAGCAGAAGCCGTAAAAGTATCCATAGAAGAGCGATAGATCTCCCACAGCTCGACGATGAGCAAGAGAAGGAAGTCTTTGAGTAAGTAAAGGATCATTAATAAGACGAACAGCCCTTCTTTGAATGGCATCAAGAATGCTGAGGGTTGTAGGGGATGCCATTCCCCAGACATGAGAACAATATTCCAGAGAGGGTCGAATTTGGGACACATACAAAGTGTATAAATTGGAAGGAGAAAAATACTTTTTGGATCGGAAAAGAAATCCAAGATTTTTTGAAGCCGCGGTGGCTATAGATACAATGTGTTTATGCCAGTTAATGTTATTCTCAAATGTGATGCCCACAAGGTTAAATGTGTCACTCATAAGCAAAGTATGAGTGTTTGATGATTTTTTCGCGACAAGGAACACGATTGTGTTTTGGATGCATTAAATTGAACGAGATTTTTGGCGCCCCAATCCAATATCACATTGAGATCCTGTGAAAGAGATATCTGCATCGATTATTGTATATTGTATTGATCCCAACGTTTCGTGGCTGGATTGCTACTTTATCAAAAGTCATTGATTACAAAACTATTTCGTTACATGGACCCAATATTTTACAACACCAGAAAATACTTTAAAAATATATTGTCAGACAGAAAAGAAAAAGAAATGACTTATCAAGACGTCTTCGTCAGCATAAAAGTCGGTAATTAACTTACATACTTAAAATTAAAAAGTGGAAAATTATTTGTCCAAAAATAAAATTATGAACAGTAAAAGTAAGAACAGTGTATAGGAAATTGTCAAGAAAAAAAAATAAAAAGAAAAAAAAATAGTTACCTATCCGGAATTTTAATTTGGAACTTGTGGTTTACATGTCATCACTCGTAACCCTGTAGCAATAGGACAGCTAATTGTTTTATATGATTGAAGAAATTAGCCGTGTTTATAAATTATTTTTCCTGTAACTTTTTTTTCCTGATGATTTTAAAGTTTGTTCCATACATGCATACTTTAATTGGTATTAAGTTTTAGTTCTATGCAACGATCAGTTTTTTTTTGCCGATAAAATACTTTTTCTTTGCTTTTACGAAAAGATGTACATTTTTTCTAACTTAACTTGACAAAATCTTCGTAGGTGTCAAACGTGTCTTCCAGTTTTATTTTTGTTTGTTTATCAATAAGAAAAATAATATTAAACAAAACAAATTATTAATAAAGTTAAGTTAACTTAAAATATTATTCGGCGGTTTTCAATATTTTTTACAAACAAAACCGCCGAACGGCGGCATCTATTAATAAAATAAGTTAAAATCGCCGGTAATAACAAATTAATTAACATTTTTGGAGGTTTTATGTAAGTAAATAGATAAAACCGCCGGACGGCGGTTTTCTTCTTTAATTAAGCATAACCGCCGACAGTCGTTTAGCCAGTGCCTTTATTAAAAACTGCATTTTGATTTGGAGCTCCTCATAGGTTCTAAGGCCCGCTACACACTACTTTCTAAGCCGACTATCGAAAACGATTATCTGAAGAGGAAGATTCACTGATTTATTATACAAAACATTCGGAAAGGTGATGTCGGAAATGATGTGAGTGATAAAAGAAGTCAAAATAATGTTAGTACTTCATATAAAAAGAAATATGAGATTTTAAAAGGTTGAGACAATAATTTGTCGAAAACTTCATAATAAAATTAACTAAAAGCCAAATATCTCGAGAACTGTTGGTCTGTAGCGATATGATGATTGGGACTTTTTTGTAGAAAATTAAAATTTTTAACAACTTTGGTATTTACCTTTTTGTATAGCTCTTGTTATTTAAAAATTGGGTTAAGTAACCAGTACACGCTTATGGCGAGTACTTAATATTAATATAAAGGACTGAAAATTTTGGGAAATTTTTCAAAGATATTTCTAACAAAATTTTACGATGGGACCGAAAAAATAGACGCGGAAAAAATTAACCTTAATATGGATATACTACTTATTAGGAAAAAATATGCTGTGTTTTTTATATCATCTATCTTTTGAAATTTTTTGCATATTTATTTGGTCCCACAAAAGCTACACCGTATGTATGTCCGTCAGACAACCACGACTATTTGTAAAATCAAAATATAAATGGCGAAGTGTTACACTGCTTGTCCGTAATCTCGGTAAATAATTGCAACCAATAATCATTTTTTTCTATTATATAACTGCGGCCTTAGTCGAGCAAGTTTCATAAAATAGAGTGGTTGGATTTAATGTGTGTCCATCAGGCAACCAGCAGCAATATGTAAGTAATTATTCTATATATCTATAAGCCTAAAAGAAATAAACAAAAATAAAATATGTTTTATCAGACTGTTCCAAGGTTTAAAGCCTCAAAACATGTTCGCCGGACAACCAGTCTCTTGGAAAACCAGCCAGATGGATAACTAGATAGTTTGCTCTGTTGCCTTTTAATCCTAGTGTTGTGGGTGTGAATTATATGTACCGGGTGTTAAGTTATACTTTTGTTACCTCTCTTTCTGACCTTTTTATTTTTTATCTTACAAAATAAATACTTGTGTCAGTTTGTTTGGTTAAATTTGTAGTTTCTGAATCCATATTTAGATTTTTAATTCCTTTTAAAACATACAGAATAGAAAATAAAGTATGTTTTTTTTTAATGGAACATCCTGTATATTGTATAATATATAACTAATAAAAAGATCTTTAAAAAATACCTCGTTTGATATATCTATCTTCATTAGTTTCGAAAATAGGGTCATCCAAATCTAAAGAATAAGTGTAAATTCCAATTATTTAGCTAAGTTATATTATGACATTAATTGCCCAATAACTTTATTTATTGCCATATTTCCAAAACCATTAATGATAGGCCCATAAAATGTGGTATTTTTGTAACTCTTTTTAAAAGATCTTTAAAATAGTGATTAAATACACAGGGCGTTCCATTAAAAAAAAAAAACATTGTATTTATCGTACCCAGTAAATCTTAAGAAAAAAATAATTCTGATGAAAGATGCAGATATAGGTAAGACCATATTTATTTCATTCTAAAAGCGATGCCGCCAAGTACACAAAAAATGATAAAGTAAACAAACCTTTTCTAAAGCACATAGCCTGATTACATATTTTTTAGATAAATTAATAAAAATTTTGCGAAAACACGTATCACGTACTTAAAAAACATCCTCTTATTTCGTCTCTGGCGTACCATAAAACCTGTAACGCGTGGCGTAGTCGTCGGGTTGAATACTTTTTGCAGCAATAAATCATTGCTCACACAAGGGTTTATTTGCTTTATCATCTTTTGTGTACTTGGCGACATTGCTTTTAGAATGAAATAAATATAGGTCTAACTAAACCACAGAATTATCCGAGCAAAAGGATGTTTTTGTTTCTTCTATGCGTTAAAAAATAAAAAAGGTAAATAAATGTAAGTTTATTACGTTTCTAATGGGAATAAAAATTATTCTTCAGATTTGCATAGCCATATATTAAAAACCAATTCAGATAGGTATAGGTAATATTTTTATTAATGGTTTTTAAAAAATCTTCTTAATGGTAGAATAACATAAAGAGTGTTCCATTAAAAAAATCATACCTTTTGTTGTACCCTGTATATCTTAAGAGATAATAAATATCTGATTACTAATTCGGAAACTGCAGAATTACCTAACAAACAAATGTTTCTAGTTATTTTGTACGAAAAAAAATAAAATGTTAAGGGGGTTCTAAATTTATAACTTGACACACAGTACATGAATTGAAGATATGTTCTGTAGTTTGGCGGATTCATTTAATGGATGATATTTATTTGGGTACACGCCAAAATAAAATTAAAAGTACTAAAAAACCAAAAAAAATTTAAACAAGTAAAAAGATAATTAATAATCGACGTTTCGGTGGCAAATCTGCCACCATTGTCAAGACAAATGGAATAAAAATAATAAAAATAAACACTTACTATTATTCAGGCCTTAAAATTCAAAATTTTTATGTTTTTCTAGGATATTCTGAAAACTTTGACATTAAATGTCAAAACATGTTTGTTTGGTTATAGTGTCATAGTGACATAGATAACTGGTTGCTGGTGTATTGATTGTTTATTTTACAAAAAAGGTGAATAGTTAGTTAATTTTTAGTCTTCCTGAAGATACTTCAGTATCAAGCAAAGGCAACCAAGTGTTATTAAAATTAACTGAAATTGATGCTACACAATTATCTTTATTTAATAATATATACGCACTTTCTTTGATTTTGCGTTTTTTAGAACAAGTTTCCTTTGCTAAAATGCTCGAAGCATCCCAGTTTATTCTATGATTGTTATCAAATGCGTGTTGGCAGATTTTTGATTTATGAAATTCTGTGTTTTTAAAATGATGTCCATCTTGGAGAAAGAACAAAATGAAGCATAAACACTATTCTTGAGCTTTTAACTTTTTGTGTCAAAACAACATATTTTCAATATAACACTGACTTTTATAAACAAACCTGTGGCATGGCTATGGGTTCACCTTTATCACCTTTATTAAGTAATATTTTTATGGAAAACTTTAAATCAAATTTTGTAGAAAATTATCAATATAAACCTTTAGTTTGGTGGAGATATATACATGGCATTTTTTCTATATACCAACATGATGAACACTGTTTAAATAATTTTTTAACACACATTAATACATAAGAACCAACAATTAAGTTTACGTTAGAAAAAGAAAACAACTCACAAGTACCATTTCTTGACATTTTAATAAAAAAGATTTAAACAATTTTGAAACAAAAATCTACAGAAAACCTACACATACAAATAGATACTTAAATTTTAACTTAAATCACCCAATAATGGTTAAAAAGGGAGTTGTAAAAAGTATATTTGATATAATTAAAGTCATTTGTTCTGATCAAAATATAAATATTGAAAAAGATTTTTTAAAAATATTTTAATTCAGAATAATTATCCTCTTGATTTTATAAATAATTGTTTCCTTGAATTTGAAACTCCAGTTATAACACAAAATCAAAATAGACCTATTACAAATTTATTTTTATCATACATTCCCGGACTATCAAATAAAATTCAACGAATAAGGCATAAATTTAATATTCGCACAATCTTTAAAACACAAAACACAATCAGATCTCAATTAACAAAAACAAAACCATACAACTTAAATGAAAATACAAAAGATGTCATTTATAAAATACCTTGCGAATGCAATAAGTTTTATATAGGTGAAACTTGTAGACCATTAGCCAAACGCATAAAAGAACACAGATCATACATTAAAAACACAGAATTTCATAAATCAAAAATCTGCCAACACGCATTTGATAACAATCATAGAATAAACTGGGATGCTTCGAGCATTTTAGCAAAGGAAACTTGTTCTAAAAAACGCAAAATCAAAGAAAGTGCGTATATATTATTAAATAAAGATAATTGTGTAGCATCAATTTCAGTTAATTTTAATAACACTTGGTTGCCTTTGCTTGATACTGAAGTATCTTCAGGAAGACTAAAAATTAACTAACTATTCACCTTTTTTGTAAAATAAACAATCAATACACCAGCAACCAGTTATCTATGTCACTATGACACTATAACCAAACAAACATGTTTTGACATTTAATGTCAAAGTTTTCAGAATATCCTAGAAAAACATAAAAATTTTGAATTTTAAATTCTGAATAATAGTAAGTTTTTATTTTTATTCCATTTGTCTTGACAACGGTGGCAGATTTGCCACCGAAACGTCGATTATTAATTATCTTTTTACTTGTTTAAATTTTCTTGGTTTTTAGTACTTTTAATTTTATTTTGGCGTGTACCCAAATAAATACCATCCATTACACAGTACATGAAACGTAACCAATGTGGATTTTTCTTGTTTTAACGTTAAAAGTTTCTAAAGTGCTTTGCTTATTGCAGATTACAATTTAGCGAGTAATTACCTATTATTTAAAATAAATGGATATTATAAAACAAAAATTAATATAAAAAATATAAATTTTCAGACCTGGATAAAAAAAAGTTAATTGACCCTCGTAAATTTTTTAAATCAAAAAATAAAATAAAACATCATTTTGTGCCTTTTTAATTTTCTTCTAACCATCCACTAGCAAATTTGATCAAAAGAAATTTTGTGTTCTACATTTAAAAGGCTAAAGAATATTAAACCATATTTCAAAGCTTGTAGTTTGTAATTTCCACTGAAAATCATGTAACATGATTATCCGCTCACTTAACGTTGAACGTTCTGCATGTAAGCTCCCATAAATTTTTTAGAACTTAATAACAGGCATTCGCAATTTGTTACTTTTTCGACGGAAAAATTTAAACGACCCAAATCACCTTACTAAATGTTTTAAAATGGAAAATTACATACACAGAGGAAAAACAACTTTAGTAACTTGAGCATACAAGAGTAATGTAGGATGTCAAATATATCATTTTCTTATTGGATATTATTAAATAAAAAGGAATTTTGACCCAGGGTGATACTTAACCTATACGCATAAACTTGGAAAATTATTGCCTACGACAAACAATGGTCGAAAAAAAAAAGGAAAAATATTTTTAGTTAGGGAGAAAACTAATTATTTAAAATATCTAGAGATAAATAATGAATAATTAAAAAAAGAGTACCAACCTCCTTTTTCTTTTCGCAATAATATTTTATATTCACAACTAAATGTAGACTGTACTATTACCAACGTCAAAATTATTTTCATGACACTTTTATTTTATTTTATTTTTTTATAGAGAACAAATAATGTAGCCAAATAATTTTACGAAGCTGTGTAAAAACTATACTTAATTATTTCCAAAATAAAAATAACTTTACTATTTATTATTTTTGTTTATAATTCGTGTTATAATTTTTAATAATTAATTATCTTACTAACTATATATTTTTTATGTTTGGTCAACGAGACATTCTATGGAGATAATTATTTAACGAAAAATAAGATAAGAACATATGTCCTAAACGTCCCACTTCTGGAACTTCAGGGTCTTAAAAATAAAAAAATATATAGATTTCCTTTTTTTATATAATAACACTTTAACGACTCTAGATATTTTTAAGAAATTTGGGATATGGGGGTATTAAAACGAATACCTACTTTTTGAGGAAAAAATTATCATTAGCGTAAGGTATTAACGGTAAATATTTTTTGAAATAAAAAGTACGCTATTGAATTTCTCTTAAATTACTTTTCTTGTTGTTCTTTTTTTAATGTACAGTTTCCGCAAAATAAAGATAAGCCACTTTACTGTATTTTATTTCTATTTAATAAGAGCATAAATAAAAAAGTGGTTTTTACTGTAAAATTGAATATTAGCAATATGAACTAACCATGAAGAAAAATCCACACTCTTAAAATATTGTGTAATCATTAAACAAAAGAAAAATATTTTTCCATGGAATTTTTATTTTTTGGAAAATAAGTCATGTAGCAACGACCTCTTAAAAAAATAAAATGAAATGATTTAAAATTATATACAATTATTTCATCAAAACATAATATAAGCTCTGTTAAATTATTTTTGTCTAGACAGTTTCAGTTGTCTTAACAGCTCAGATGGGTAAAGCGCGGTATAGCTTCGACGGCTTTCGTAAACAAAATAAAAATAAAAAATAATGATCTCAAAAGCCAAGTTTTGACTTTAATTTAATTTTTATCAAGTTTTTTACTCGTATGTTTTCCACAATTTACGAGATTAAAAAACTGTATTTCTATAAAAACACCGTTGGGAAAACGAACGGAGTGATGCATGACAAGAAAAAAGAATATTAAATTTAAAAAATTGTATATATAGAATACATATCCTTTAAAAACTAAATAAATTTCCAGCTAAAAAATACAAAATAAAAATCAAGTTTACCTGATTAGAGTGCAGATGACAGCACCAGGGGCATTTAAATTTATCGTGAAGCTACTGCATATGTTTACAATCCACTCTAAACGTTATCGCATAAGTAATTTAATAGCCTTCTGTAACATTGTAGTATTTTTATACTAAATTTAAAAATATATATATATGCAGAGGTCCAGCTTTATTGTAATCGCAAATAATACAGGTGTGGAAACGATCTGCCGACCTTAAGGAATTAAAAGCAAGGAAATAATTTTCTCACAAAAAATTAATTTTTATTACGTACAATATGCTGGTATGTCTGGATTTTAAAAGCCATTTTACAAAAGTTGGTACAAGAAATCTATTTAAATAAGGTTAACCTTTTTGTAGAAAAAATTGAAGGAATTTAGGGGTAAAAGCAAAATGGTAAATTTGCCAGAAAATATACAAAAAATAAAAATAAATCGTCTTACCCCGTATAACTCCGACGTTATTGAACAGTCGTCAAGCTATTAAAAGAATTACTAATCTAAGGATATTTAGTTGCCCAAATATCATTGGTCCTGTGGCAACACTTTTAAAGTTATAATTGAAATATGATTTTTCATTCTAACTTTGAAGGTCAATATGTTCCTAACGAAGCAATATAAAACTTTTTTCATAAAAAGTACCAACATTATTTTGGCTTATTCTATCACGCCTATTATTAATGACCTTACCTTTCCATACACCCTGTATATAAGGAGTGATTCATTTGGAGGTTCTTTAAAAAAATATACACAAAATTGAATAATTTAACTTAATTAAGTCATATTTATTAAAATTTTCGTATTTTAATAAATATAATAATAATAATATTACTTAATTGTATCTTACATTAATTTTTTAAGATTATATCTTTTAAATAATAGCCTTAATTGCGCCTAACATGGTCTGTTAAAGGTCCAATTTTCGAGCGCCAAATCGATTCTTCAAGATCATCGCGTTCACTTGCAGGATGTGACCGTTTTGGTCAATGATTATCCAATAATAAATATTAGTGTTCAAATTTTTGTAATGTAGGTAGATAGTAGGCCGATTATGCGTAGACCATAAGACCGAGGCACACGAAACACATTCCTCGGAGAATGATGATTTTCATAATACAGTTGAACACGTTTTAACTACAAATATAAGACTATTTAGTATTACGCAAAATATATTTTTTTATTATTTATTTATTAGGGCAATGACACTTAATAGGGAAATAAAATATTTTATTAGGTTTATTTTTAAATTTATATAATACATATGTATGTTAGAGTCAATACTTTGTAACGTATGATACACCTTCTTTTGTAGTCGAGTCAATGAAACTAAAAGACAGGCAATCGCTAAAAGTCTTTATTAATAGGTTCAATTTTAATACATTTTTTTTACCTTTATTTTTTTATGGCTTTTAAAATCAGACACCTCTCAGAGAGGGAAATAGTATACCTCACGGACGATACTGATAAAAACTATTTTTTTTTCTATACGCTTTAACATTTCTTTTAATCATTGGGATAAAATTTTGAACTTTACTTCTATTTGCTTTTTGGTATTTTAAATTTCAAAAAAGTTAAGGAGCGTAAAACGCCCAATAATTAAACTCTTTAATAAGTATCTGTTTTGTAGTCACAAAATTATGATCGGTAACATTCTTAAAATCACAGTGTTAAAAAATATTATCAATATTAAGTAACAGATAAAAAACCCATTAAATACTATTTATATTAACACACTTACACCTTAATAAAACAGGAGTAATCTTTTGTTGCAAAAAAGACTATTGATGTCAAAAGTAAACCTTCATTTAACCATAGCCAAAATATGGTTATATTTGATTTAATAACGTTTTTAAGTTTAAAACTTAAACTTTATTCTTAATTTTAAAAGATTAAAGTACGAGGCGTGTTTTAAAAGTAAGTACCGTTTAAATTACGCCGCAGCGCTGCGGTCGCCATTTAGCGTACGTGCCGTGTAGGTACATCTGTTGGAAAGCTACAGACGCAATCACGGACATCCGATCGAGTCTACATCTGTTTGCGTAATTTTAAAATGGCTCCACCTATTGAGAACCCCACCGACTGCGAAATGCGTGCTATAATACGGTTTCTCTGTGTTCAAGGCTTTAAATCAGTTAACATTCATCGCAAAGTTAGTAAAGTGTATGGTAAAAACATTATAACTAATGGAATGGTGCGAATATGGGTTCGGGCCTCTAAAGTCAATATTTTTACAGCACACTTTTTAAATCAGATCATCGGTAATGTTTGAATTTCTCCTACTTCGTTCTTCATCCTAATTGTTTGTTCGTCCATCTTTAAAGCCCTAACTTATTTTCGCACCATTCCATCACTCATAATGTTTTTGCCATACACTTCACTGATTTGGCAATGAATGTCAACTGATTTGAAGCCTTGAACACAGAGAAACCGCATTACAGCACGCACTTTGTAGTCGGTGGGATTCTCAATAGGTGGATTCTAACATTACGCAACACAGATTGAGACCGCAGCGCTGTGGCTGCGTAATTTAAAAACGGTACTTACTTTAAAAACACGCCTCGCATATTAATTTGTCCGAAAAATAATTTTATGTAAGTGACGTAATTTGCAAAAAATAGTGTATTTGCCAAAAGATTTTGAAATAATTTAAGTAAGTGTATTTAAAATTAAAAGGTAAATTTACATTTTATTGGGTACAAAAATGCAAATCCTGTTTCAACTCTCCAAATAAAATTTTGGCTTTTCGTGGTAAGAAAATAATATATTACTTTTTTTCTGCTTTAAATCTTATGTGTTGCCGTAATTTACATCGTACCACAGAGACAGAGTAGACATTTTAAAGGGTGACAAACCAAATAACCGAACCATTTAGATGTTCGTTATTTATTGCCACAGGGGTCCATACCTTTCCTAAATCCCTAAGACAGGTTTCAAGAGAATTTATAATGTTTCCCTGCTGCAATTGCTTCAAAAGCTGTTCCGATTTCGATGTTTTTAAGTATCCAAAGAAAGCATACTTTAAATAATCTGTTTACTATAAATTAAAAAAAAACCTGAACAAAAATGTATTTCATTTGTTTAAAAAGTCAGTAACCCTAGTTACCATAATAAAAAATATATTTTATTGATTTAAAACTACAGTAATTGGAGTAACTTACTAGGTATTCATCATAAATTTATAGTGGCCAAAGTACAGATTACTAAATTATTATTATTTTTTGTAATTCTGGTTGGTATCTACGTCGTTGATATTAAGTCAAAATAAAATAAAAAAATAGATATTTTAAATTAAAAAACTTACAGTATATTTTTGTGACATTTAAAGGTAAGTTTTTATCAAATTTTGTAAAAACATTTATTTGTTTTTAAAAGAAAAAAATCCGAAAGCTTGATTATATATTTTTTTAACACGCTTTTATTAACTTGGGTTGTATCTATGTAACGGAATCTTTGAGCCTAATTTTTACCAACTTCCAGCGATTCGATTTCTTTGAAACTTTGCACACGTATCAAGGACCCATGAGAATGCAATAATCTGCAAACAGTATCCCGTTATCCTGATTAAGAGCGTCAGGATAAAAAAATTCCTTTACAGATCATATGTGTCTCTTGACAAAATGGCGAAGGAATTTTTTAGTGAATAAACTGGAGCATTTAACTAATTGATATATCGAACTAAAAAATGAAAAATGAATAATAGTTTAAAAAAACTAAAAAACACGCTTTTATATGCAACCGAACTAAAAAATAGAAATTAATTTTTCATTACAAAGAGTTTGTCACTTCAGAGTAAAAAGCGTGGGGTGCATTTTACTATTTTTTCATTACTTTTTCCTCATAGATATTGGCAAATAGAATAATTATAAAATTAAATATATTAAGCACCCCACGCTTTTTACTCTGAAGTGACAAACTCTTTGTAATGAAAAATTATTTTCTATTTTTTGGTTCGGTTGCATATAAAAGCGTGTTTTATTAGTTTTTTAAACTATTATTTATTTTACATAAATTTTTAGGTTATATAAAAAATGTAAATACAATAGTTGTAGGTCTTTTTATTAACTATAACTTTGCTATTTAACTTTTTTATTTGGACTTGTAGTTTTGCCGAAAATTAAGAACTAAAGTTGTTTACCCTTAAAACCCCCTTTCCGAACTCAGATCGCCCGTAATTTATTTTTTCTTTATTTTTGTTATATTTTTCACCGTTTAAAATGGGTTTTATCACACAATATATTTTTTTGTTTTAAAAATTATCAACCTTGGTCATAATATAAAATATTAAGATCTTTACGTCATAATGATACACAAGGTGTCTTGAAAAGGTGCGAAAAACACACCTTGTATAGTTAGTAAAGAAATTATATACTTTATAAAAATTATATCATCAGTGTTACTGTTTAATTTGCCCGCCATTCTCATAATGCACTTTGTGCACTTTATATCAGCAATTTCGTTAAAATATTGCTTGTCATTAAAATAAATTGATCGCTCGACTCTACCATAAAACCAAACCATAATATTTCTTTATGAATATTAAAATATTTAATGACGATTTTATTGCCTTTGTGGTCCGAGATAAAATACATTAAACACTATTCCATATTAGATAACCTTTCTATATGCTTAATATAGTACGATAAAGGTCATTTAGGAAATAGTTTTAAATTCGTGACTAAAAGATGACTTTTTACAAACTATAATGTAGCTCTTTTTATTTAAAGAGAAAATGTAGATATAAAAAAAATTTTTAGTTATTTAAACCACATAAAATATACATTTTATTTCATTTACATTTGATATTATTTTTTTGTAGACATTATATGTGCGTTAGGTGAAGCATGAAAAGGTTCGGTAAGCAGGAAAGGCCAAAAAGCTTAACATACTTAAAAACTGAAGTTAATATTAAGGGATTATTCTGATGTAAAGGCGTCAATTTTAGGTGATTTTTGTCGTGCCGTAAAAAACGGCAATGATTATTTTTACTTTAAGTTTTTCAAGAGATAATTTTTTTATTATTACAAAAGTACAGAAAATTTAAATAATATTAAAAATTTGAAAAATTAGCAGCTGATGAAGTGGGAGGTCTCAAAAATTGGCGCATAAAAATGCCCATGATCCCAACTTTTTCAGCAATCTGACAGAAAACAAGTAATGTTAATCTGAGTAGGGGAGCACGGGGTAATGGGAGCGGTCGGGTAATGAGAGCGCTACTGGTGGAACAGAACTTATCAGCTTTGGGATTATCGTTGGTACTCGACAGCTTCCGTCAACCATCGACAAACTTCGCCTGACGCGCACGATTCGCTAATGATAAAGATAAAAGATTCTTCCTTAAAATAATTAAAATGTTAAAAATCACGTTTTTATTCAAATTTTCCCTTAGTGGGTTCCCATTTTCCTATTTTACCCTAATGTCGCTATGTACAAAGCAATAAAAATTAAAAAAAAAAACATTTTTTCACAAAATTGCGACTGTCTGAAAAAAAATCTTGTATTTTTAGCTTTTCGATTTTTTTTCATAGTAAAAATATAAATTTAGATATGCGGTTAGTTGTGGACATAAACATGTCTATAAAGAAGACTCTCAAATAATTTCAAGTGAATCGGTCAAGTAGAACTAAAGAAATCGTGGGCACCGTCTTAAAATAGACAGTTGCAAGAAAAACACTGTTAAAATTTCGCGTCAATTTTTTCGCAGTATAAGTCCTAATATTTTAGACTCACATTTATTTAATTTGCCATCGAGACCTTCATCAACTCAACGATGATCGTATTTCAGAGCGGTCAACTCAGGGGTTGTTCGATTAATTCTGGACAAACCAGTTTGGATGAAGCGTTAGCAAAAATACTTATAACTCCGAAAATAATTTGAATTTTAAAAATCCTCTTATAGGCATATTTTTAAATAGTTAAATTATAAAAATATGATTCTTTGCGGTCAAAATGGGTCAATAATATAGTCGGAACCCCTGTATAATAATTTTTAAATTGATTTAGAAAAATTATTTTTATCTACTATTATAAACTTTTACTTTTCTTGTTTCTGTATTTAAAACTTAGTGGAAAGCTTGCATATTCCACATTAATTATTTTAACCTCAAATTAATAAATATTTTTGCAAAAAATAAATCGTGAGTACGCCAAACATTTTAAGCGGACAAAAATAAGCAACAAGACGTAAAGGCAAGATTTATTATGACTGCCGCAGGTGGCTAACGAAATTCGTTGGTAATATTACGGTTAGTTTTTGCAGAGAGACTTTGATGTACGATTAAGGTTGAAATTAAACTTTAATCAAAGTAATATTAACTAATTTTCAACACGTAAAACTATTAATTAAAATAACTTTAATCAATGTGAAATAAAATTATAAATTATAATTAAAGTTGGTAGTAACAATATGCAACTGAATCAGGGTTCTTACAAAAAAAGAAGATAGTTTATTTAGAGGCACTGAGTAAACGACCACTGGCGGTTTAATATATTTACGAATATAAAAACCGCTAAAAATGTTAATTAATTGGTTATTACCGGCGGTTTTTACCTATTTTATCGGTAGATGTCGCCGTCTACCAGAAGTGATGGTAAACAAGTGAATAAATCGACCAATGCACTTTTGTGTGAAACATTAACACAAAAATTTTTATTTTTCCATCTAAAAAAGTAAAAAATAAAGGAGGTACCACCTTTGAGAAACACAATATTATTAGTTATCCTTTCACAGAACTCCTTTAAACAAAATGCTGGCTACTTTCATGCATCGATTTTTGCCCAACAACGTACGGATTCATCTTTATTGCGAACACTCAGTATAAAATATCATATATTTAGTTAGATTAGTTAACAATAGGAACAAATTGTAAAATAAACTTTTAACAAAATACTATGTCAGGATTTTAAGGTTCAAAACTGCAAGTTTTTTTTTTTTTTTGGCTTTGGTCCCTTTAAGACCAATTCGTCAGCTCTCCCCTTTTGGTTTATGTTTTTCAGGTCTTCATCTGTAGAAAATCTGGATAGTCGAGCTTGTAGCTCCCAGAAATTTAAAAGATGCAAAATAATAAAATATCGATGCCAGGCATATGTAAATTTACAGCTGTTAAACCAAGAACTGCTACTGGTATTGTGTATAACCGGTCCTGTCAAAACTGATGCTTTATGCGGAGGGCGTCCCCGGCCGTTGCGAAAATACGTGCACACCACCAAAACTTAGAAAGCATCAGGCTATAGGAATCTTCGCTCACAGCGCTTAGCTTCAGAAGAAAGATGCCGTCAATTTAGCGTGAATCTTTACGCGTTTCCCGAAGGTAAGAACGCCCGTACAGCACCTCCAGCCGCTATTTCGGGAAAAGATATGTGGCCTCTTACGCGCGTGCGCACTTTTCGGAGGTCGCAGAAAGTGTCTTTATTATATTCTTGTCTATGGATATTAAAAAAACTGCGAGTTAAACAATTTTCTAAGTCAGAATGGCAATTATAAAACAAATACAGGCTCAGCTGTGTATCACCAGCAAAAGCAAATAACCGCCAATTTTGTATTTAAACACAAGAAAATTAAAAAAGAGTTGTAGAAACCTGACTCTAAAAAACTGAGTGTTTCCATTGTCGACTGATACAGATTTTTTAAATTTTGCTATACGTTTACAATACATCTGAGAAACGCATCCCCGATGACGTATTTGGTACAGAAAAAATAGGTTGCCACAATATATTTTGAATAATTAGACTTAAGTTTATCGCATCTACTGCTAAAATGCTTTTTGTTAAGAATTCATGCCCTATACGATCTAGCTACTCTTGAATGTAAAGGAACACCAGCCAGCTTGTAAAGTAATTAATAAAAGTTGAATAGCAGCGATAGCAACAAAAATTCGTAAGATATGATAGGTCGTTAGTCATTTTAAAACCTAATTCATCTACAGCAAGTTTAAAAATAATATATATAAAATTTTATTTTAAGACAAAATCTTTTTAAGCTTTTTAAAGAAATATATATATTTTTTACACAGGGTGTTTCACCGGAAACTGCCGCGATCAATTTCTCGCAAAGTACGCTTTAAAAAATTTGGAAAATTTGGTAACATTATAAATTCGGTGGGGGACATACAACTAAAATATTTTGACAGCTTTACCACTTCCGGTTATACCGGAAGTTAATGTCAACTTCCCTGTTTTCAATGAAACACCCTATTTATTATTTATTTTTGGATTCTGCGTAAAATTCTAAATATAATTTATGTTTAATGTTCTATACCTAAGTCAAACCGTTTTTAACTTAGGTATAATTTTTTATCAAAAATGACGTTTGCAAGACATTACATAACTATCAATTTTTGCTAAAAAAAGCTTTATATATGAGTTGGGGTAAAGTTCATTGTAAAGAAAGAACTTTTAATGTAGACTGTATCAATATTTTTGCAATTAATATATACAGAGTAGTCAAAAATAATCGTTAAAATTATAACGATAAAAACCTTTAAGGTTATTTTTTTAATGGAAACCCTTGTCTTTAATTACCTTATCCTATTAGGCATTAAAAATAAGGGTAAGTTTACCTATTCCAAAATTTATAGTTTTCAAAATATTAACGATTTAATATTTATCCATCCTAACAATGCATTTAAGTTACAGGTAGCTACGAGCTAGTTGGCTGTGACGCTGCATTTTGTTGTCAAGGCCAACTAAAAGCAAAACTAAGCCGTACATAAAGCATTGTTAGAATAGATAAATATTAAATTCCTAATATTTAAAAAACTTTACAAACTTAACCTTATTTTTGATGCCTATTAGAATAAAGTTAAAAAGATAGGGTTTTCCATTTAAAAAATTGACTTTTAAGGTTTCTTTCGTAATAATTTTTGAACGATTATTTTTGGCCACTTTGTATTTAATAATTGTGAAAATATCAATACAGTCTACTTAAGTAGTCCTTTCTCTATTAGAAGCCCAACCCCAACTCATATCAAAGCTTTTGTTTAGAAGAAATTGATGTGTAATGGGTTGCAAACGTCATTTTTGACATAAAATTTAAAATAAGTCAAAAACGGTTGGACTTAGGTATGGAACATTATACATAGGGTGTTTCATTTAAAATAAGGAAGTTGACATTAACTTCCGGTATAATAAGTTTCCAAAGCGTACTTTTTGAGAAATCGATCGCAGCAGTTCCCGGTGGGACACCCTGTACAAATATTTACGATAAATAAATATATTTAAAATAATTTTGTACCTTCAAGTTTCCTAAACGGACTAAAACGGACTATTGGCATTATCGGGCATAACTTAGTAAACTAAAAACCAGTTACAAAGATGCCACAAGCGTTATACAAATAAAGAGGGCAATCAACTATCGCTGTCTAAACGCGTCGTTTACATCGTGTGCGAGCAACAAAAAGAAGAATAATTGAAAGTGAGACAGAAGTAATGATACCGTGGCACCTCTTTTATTTCCTTTAAAAGTTTTAATTAAAAAGTAAAGTAAAAATAGTTGCTATTCTATGATAAACGCGTTTGTTTTTAGTGACTTCATTATTAGTGTTCCGTTGTTAAGCAATTACGATATCAATCGGCTCAGAAAATTTTTAACAATGAAAACTATTTTTTGCCAGCGAGAAATAGTATTGAGCGGAAAATAAACAGGAAGCAAATGAAGGACAGTTTAAGCATATACCCCATTAAAAGGTAAATTAAGCCTTATTTATTATTTTTATTGAAACAATAAGTCCGTAAATAAGCTCGTTAACAACAATATAAATTTGGCAACCTCTTTACAAGTTCGTTGACCTTATCAGATGTTAAAGACGCTTTTTAAAGGGATGACACAAAAAGATCAGTGGGGTGTTTACATTTTGACCATAAAATTTTTATTTAATTTATTTTTAAACAAGGATTTTAAGGTTCAAATATATTAAAGTATTACAGGCAATGCGACGGTAAAATGGCTGATGAAATATATATACATATCCTAATAATAAGAAGAGGGGCTTTAAAAAAGTTGATGAGAACTTGACAAGTTATTTTCATGTCTTCCATATAAAATTGCCCATATATTCCCGGACACCCTGTATAAAAATTTATAGTCACTTTTACAGAAATATTGTAACGAAATGTTTTCACTAGACCTTTTATAAATATTTAGATTTATCTTTATTTAACTTTAGTTTATAAATTTTACCATAAATAATTTTATATTTTTTAATATAGCAGGTAAGTAAAAAATTTAAAATGGAATCAAAAACCAAATTTAAACATAAAAAGGGCTTGTTATCATAAGAAAAATAATAAAAACGGCAACTAAAATTTATCAAATTTCTCTGGATAAGGGAAATGTCATAATCGTTTATTTTTATTAGAAAATATGAAAAAGGTGGTGACACGAAAAATATAAGATTACGTTTTTTTTATATATTTAAGAAGAATTGAAGCCAAAGAATAAAAATATTATTTTTGGTTTATGATGTTTCAAAGCTATCAAACTTTACATATCAAACAACAATAAGTTAATTTTTTTAAGCTGGCACTAAAAATCAGCAATTTGATTTTAATGTATCTATATTTTGGTAGCTTCATAGGTTAAAAGTAATACCCCAAAACGATTATTAAAAATTCCTTTTTTTAAATTCATAAGTGACTAAAAATTTTGAGTCTATTTTTGGTAAATTACAAAATATCAGCGAATTATTACTGGACTTCGATAAAAATTAATTTGTGGGCTATTGTAGGAATAGTAGAACAGAAAAAAAAGCACTTAAAAATAATTGCTTTTAAACAAGTAGTTTTATGATAAATAACATTTTTTTATATAAGCAATTTGTGCACTTCTCGGTGTTGTAGAAGAATTTTGTTATTATACGAATATTATTTAATCTATTAACTAAATGATGGCACAAAAAAATTTTGGTGCTCTCTTACTTAAAAAAATATAAACGCCTTAAGGCCTCAAATACCGGTTTTATTTGGCCGATTTTTTGACTGAATGTACTAAACAGCAGCCAAGGTGAACGCGCTACTCCAAGCGCTGTGACTGTAACCAATTTTTCGAACATAATTCTTCCTTCTGCGGTCTTTCAGGCCGTGTCTAGAACATTAAAGCGTCTATATCGTTTTTCGGGTAACAGAGCTTCAAACTTTTCTTGTGTCATCATTTAGTTAATAAAATAACGAATATTTTAATATAAACAAATGTCTTATAAGTCACGAAGAAGTTATCTTAATTTCAATTCGTTTATTGTATTGTCATTATATATATTTTTTAAATCCAGTAATTATTTGCTGATATATTGTAATTTACAAAAAAAACTTAACATTTTAAATAATTTTAAAAATTACAAATTTTGAAAATTGTTCCGGGGTATTACCTAACTTACCTATAAACCTAACAAAATACGTTGTTAGATACATTAAAATGGAATAGTCGTTAGATACATTAAAATGAAATAGTCGATTGTTAGTGGCCCGCTTAAAAAAATTTGACTCAATAATAAAAATTTCAAAAGGTACTTAGTACACCACGCCTAAGAAAAAAAACTAGCGGTTAATTCATGTAGAACAAAGGAAAATATACTTTATGTACGTATACGTTTTTCACACTTTTTAGATGCTTGATATACATCGCATTAAATTTTAGCCACTGGCACTTGCGCAAAATATTATTTTTATTGAGCTTATTTTTTAAACGATTTAAAAAATATTGTTATTCAATAAATTATTTATTTTGTGTATGTTAAGCAATAAATATTGGGGTGGCTTTAGGTCAAATATTTTATGAGTTTTTTACGAAGCAAAAACAGGTGAAATTACAAATATTTCTTGAAATAGCTCAAGTGAAAATAAACAAAACTAAAAACAATAAGTAACGCAATTTTTGCAGCAAAAAGTTGAAATAGGATTTTATAGGTTAACTTTTTGTTATTATTTATAAATATTGATCTAAAGTGCACTAATTAAATCAAAACCAACCAGAACTAACCACCATTTTTTAAAAATATTCTCCTTATATATATTTTTTTTTAATTAAAATTTCTACAATAATGTATTTAAATAGTATAAAGCATAACGTGTGTTAAGAAAACAAAACTTTTAAAGTAAGTTTTTATTTAAACACTTATTATTTGACACAAATTATTTAATCTACACGTATAAACTTGAAAAATTATTGTTACAGATAAATAATGACTTATAATAAAAATAAAAAAATATGTGTACCTAAATATTCTAAATAAAAAGAACGTCAATTCTGATAACAAATAATAAAAGAAAGATCGAAAACTATTTTTTGTTTTAGAATAATCAGCTGAATTTTTTGCTCTTTTTAAAAACTAAAACAATCAACAAATTATGATAATGTTTGCTATGCCAGTATGTACTCTATCATTAGTTGTAGCTGTATTTTTACGTGATTGGAGTCAAAAGAAGGCCTAAAATTATTACAACACACTATTTCTAAAACAAAAAATTGGTAACTACCTTGTTTCTTATTATTACTAATTATTTGTCTTTAAAATTCTGCGTCTTTTAAATTTAAAATGAATAAATTTTCTTTTCTAATAAAAAGTTTTAATTACTTTTTTTTCCAATATCACTCGTTATTTGTATTTTTTAATCTTTGGACAAACCACGAAGGCTAAAATCCTAAATACTAACGTACCGTGGGTGTCTTAAGCGAAGTAAAAGGGAGTTTGTTGACACGGGACTTAAATACTTAAAGTTTTGGGGGAAGGAAAGACCGCCGCGAGCAGCAGGTTCCATATTCTAGAAACTCTAGGGATAAAAGAACGAACAAAGTGGGAAGTTCGGGGCTTGTCCAGTTAGACCGTAAAGGATGCATACGCGCGGCACCTTGAGTTTATCTGTTGGGAACCGCAAGTGAAGGAACTATATTGGTCCTTAGCAATCGTTTTTCAAGTGTATGCTTATGGATTAAGAATTACCATTTATAGGGAAGTAACTAAGATATTAAATCACCTTTTTTTTACTTTAATTATAGTATATTACTATAATTATTAATAATTTATTACTTTATTTTTATTTTTAATGACCCAGTAAAAGACACTGTCATATTGAACTAACCAATACTATATGTTAGGAACCAAAAGTTAATCTGAATATCTGATTTTGTTTTACTCTATTTTAAAAGCTTTTTATATATTACTTTGATATTAAAAATGCAGTACAAACAAGAAAATGTCTTTAAGTTCAAAAAAGCACATACAAAAGTACTTTTCAAGTATTGCCAAGTCTGTGGACCAAAATTACTTCTCGAAAATTACGCCTTTCTCTTGAATATATTAGAAACTTGATGAAAGCAGTGTGCAGAAAGATAAAAGAATGGGCGGTGAAAACTTTTTCCCAAAGTGTGTTTTTAAACGCGCTTTGCGTTTTTAAGTAGTTAGACCAAGTAATTTTGTATTTATGTTATGAAAAAAACTGTTTAGTCCAGTACACCTAAATAATAATTAAAAAGATATTATAAACACAAAATATTTATGAAAAATTCGGCCTTACAGGTGTTCAGTGCCTGTTTCTGATATTAATCAATAATTGTATTTAAAAAAATACCTCATTAAATTTATTTTAGTATGTCTTTTGTTATAGAGCTAAATAAATATCATGTTAAAATCTTTAATCCAATATTTTGCAATACTTGCTGTTGTGTGATATTTAAAAAAACAATTAGATAGCTTTTAAAACAAGGTTATGCTTAACTCTTTTTTCCATTGAGTATTTTAGGTAGTGCTATCACCACACCCAAGCGATTAATTTAATTTGATTAAAAACCAGCGTATAAAGTGTGTTTTGCATTTTTTAGATTTTTTATAGGAGTGACATATTAGGGTACCTTTTTTAAATCTACATACCGTATAAACTTTAAAAAAATGTTTTTAAAACTAATTTTTAAGGTAAGATTAACTGTACTTAATAAAAATAAGACGATTATTTTTACTAACGGATCACATCTGTTCTTACCAAAAAATTATTTAACAGATCAATTAAAAATAAAAAAATACTGATTTTTAAAACCGTAGCGTTTGTTAAATGAACGTAATTAAATAACGAAATTAAATAACGAAAGGGAGAGAAAAGATAACAAAAACATTTTAACATTAACTTCTGGTTTTAAGTGCCGGCATTTAAAGATTGAATTTCAATTTATAGACTGCTTAAGAATAATTTAAGTACTTTAGACCTGAAATAACAGGAAAAAAGAATAATAAATTTAAGTTTTTTAAGTTCAAATTAATTTGTTATTTTATACATTATTTTGCCAATATTTTTTACGTTTTAAGCATAGAGTTTTGGGCTAATTTTTTAATTTTAATTCCGTTTAAAATTGCCTAATAAAAGGTTTTTCATTTTTAACGCTCAATGTTTGACAAAGGCGCATGACCAATGCAGGAATGATACAGCCATTAAATTTCAGCGGAGTATTTTAGTAGTGACATTTTACTATGGATTGCTGCTACATGATTGACCAATGCGTAAAAATCCTTAAAATGTATTATTAAAATCAGTTCGCCAAACGTTCCATGCACTGCGTTTAATTTATGGTATTTCCACCTACGTCTTGCGATTTAACTCCGTTGGATTTCTTCTTGTGGGGCTACATCAAATCTCGGGTATATGCGGCAAACTACAAACGATTGCCGCCCTTAAGGCCAACATTACTAGCACCATTGGTAAGATTGGGCAAATTCAGCAAATTTGTGTCAGAATTTCATCCAAAATTGGATCTCTAAGATTTGATTGACTTAGCGAAACCGCGGCGGTCATATGGCTGATGTAATTTTTAGAACTTAATGTCATCAAATATGTTTTTAAAAATATATGCTCTACAAACATTTAATTTTTGGTTTTTTAAATAAAAAGCAATGCACTGCTTTATTAATCGATTATTCTAATAACCATGGACAGTTTAGCATGGTTGATTTATAGGTTATTAGCGTTAAACATACCTATTTTTACCAATAATTATATTTTAAAGAACAGTTAATTTTTTTATTTTACAGGATGCAACACCAATAGATGATGGGCATTGCAAACCACTTTTTTAAGACGCTTTTTAATTTTTTTGAGTAGTACAAAATTATCGTGTTGTAAAAAAATCATTAAAATGTACTTTTTGGGCAAGAATTAACTCTATGACCCCTTAAGCGCATAGTTACGTCTTGATTATTAAACTTGCAATTGCTTTTTTTTCTTTATAATTTACTTAATTATCTACTTTTTAAAACATGCAGATGGGCCAATCAATGTTATTTGTCCCAGCACGAAATCACTCTGTTGCTGATAACTAACAAACCAAAAATATAGTATTAAGGTGTTTTATTTGTCATTTTTTTCTTAATTTGAGATAAAACAAATCCTTATCAATAATTATTGGTAATATTTCTGCAATTGCTTGCTTTTTATAAGGTGATTTAAAGTGACGTGTTTTATAAGGTTACTCTTAGTCCCCGGTGCAACAATAGTATCTAATTTTATTTTACGATTAAAGACGCATTCTTTTTTTTATCTTTGGACAAACCACGAAGGCTAAAAGCCTAAATACTAACGTACCGTGGGTGTCTTAAGCGAGGTAAGAGGGAGTTTGTTGACACGGGACTTAAATACTTAAAGATTTGGGGGAAAGGAAAGACCTCCGCGGGCAGCAGGTTCCACAATCTAGAAACTTTAGGGATAAAAGAACAAACAAAGTGAGAAGTTCGGGGCCTGTCCAGTTGGACCGTATAGGGATGCATACGCGCGGAACCACGAGTTTTTCTGTTGGGAACCGTAAGTGGAGGAACTATACTGGACAATTCTTCAGGGCAGAAGCCATGGAAGTACCTATAAAAAGCGATAAATCCCCCACAGCCCGACGATGGGCAAGAGAGGAAGCCTTTCTGTAAGTGAAGGATCATTAATGAGACGAATGGCTCTTTTATTTGAATAGAATCAAGAATGCTTAGGGTTGTGGGGGACGCCATGCCCCAGATATGAGAACAATATTCCAAGGGAGGTCGGATTTGGGACACATATAAAGTGTATAAATTAGAAGCGGAAAAATACTTTTTGGATCGAAAGAGAAATCCAACCTTTTTGAAGCTGCCGTGGCTATAGATACAATGTGTTAATGGCCGTTAAGGTTTCTTTCAAATGTGACGCCCACAAGATTGAAGGTGTCTTAGCTCTGTAAAACTTGGCCGTTCATAAGTAGAGGATGAGTATTTGATGACTCTTTTCGCGACAAGAAACATGATTGTGTTTTGGATTCATTTAAATAACTGCAATTTTAAAAATAAATACGTTATATAAATATTATTTAAAATAAATATGCTATGTTTTTTTTTTTAAATTGTAAAGTTTGGCATTTTTTTTGTATATATATTTGGTCTCAGAAAAATTTCGTCGTACCGTATGTACGTTGGACAACCACGATTCTTTTAAAATCAAAATATAAATGGCGGAGAGTGTACACTGTTGGTAACTAGGTATTCTTGGTAAATGATAACGAAGACCATTTTTTCTTTTTTTTTTAAGGAACATTTTAATAAACGTGGTAATATCACCATGGCTATACTATACTACTGAACTAACCCAAATGGATATTTTTATTCATTACAGAAGACAGAGAAACATTACAGTTTACCGTAAAATTTTAAGAATGTGTTGTCACTTTTTCTATCATAACTGCGATCTCAGTCAACCAAGTTTCGCAAAGAAAAGAGTGATTCGCTTTAATTTGTGTCCGTCAGACAACCAGTAAACATACGTAAGTAATTAATATTTTTATTAAATAATAATGTTTTAGAACGTATTTGATTAGCCCGTTATCGTGAGCATAAAAAAATGCAAAAAATAAAATATCTTCTATCAGACAGGTAAAGGCTTAATATATTTAAAAAGTCAACTAGTCTCTTGGAAAACCAGTCACTTAAGTAAGTGAGGTAAGGTATTAATATTTTTATAATATTATGGTGCTTTGGATAGTAACACCTAAATTGTTGTACGGAGGACAACTCCTTTGTCCTTGGGATATGCTAATATGGGTTTTGATAAGTTAGTTGACTCTGTTGGTAGTAACCTGGCTTTTTGATCCTGGTGTTGTGGGTCCTCAATATGTAACGTACCTTATGTGGATTTTTCTAGTTTTATATAAAAATCTAAAACCAAAAGTTGATTGACCCAGATATTATATTTTAAGGAACATTTTAATAAACGTGGTAATATCACCATGAATATAATATACTACTGAACTAACCCCCTTGGATATTTTAATCCATTACAGAAGTCGGAGAAACATTACTGTTTACCGTAAAATTTAAAGAAGGTGTTTACTGGCGGGTACCTATCCAGTTATTAGCAATGCCCAGCGTTTGTGACTGATAATAATGTCCAGGCTTTATATTAATATTGTGACAACGTATTTTTCTTTGACCAAATACGTCGCCTGGGGTGCGTAACTCGGATCGGGTATTGAACACTTTAAACTCACTTTAAAAAATAAATAAAATCTATATTTTGCACCAAATAAAATTACAACTTTACCAGTATAATACTTTTAAAATAAACATCCCCCTTTCTTTCCTTAAACTGTGTGGACAATAGGAACACCCAGTATTTTTGGAGTCAGGATTCTACTACCCCCTTCTCCAAATTGTGTGGTGCTTAAATACAGAATTTGTTTTTAGTTCAACACTTTTTACCTAGTCATTGTTATAAAATTTGTTTAATTTTTATAACAATTAGTTTATAATTTCAATAACTCAAAAGCTTGACATATCACGACTTGGTTTATATTTTATAAATCCCAATGTTAAGTAACTTAATTAAAATATGCTTATTTAAAATTCCTAAAATGCATATTTTAAAGAAAAAAATTTATACTGGGTGTTTACAATATAATAATAGGTATCTTAAACAAATAAATACAAGACAGTTTTAAAACAAAAACTACCAACCTGTTTTAAATACCTAAAGATTAAATATTTTATAAGCTATTTATCAAATTAACAAAAACCTTTTTTTCAGAATTTTTTTTTAATTCTGTAAACTCACTTAATCTAAAAACGCAATTAAACCGGATTACAAAAGCAACTAATTTGTGGAAAATTATTTCTTTTGTCTCGACGAGATTGCTTTGTAAAAACTCATAAGCTAAAAGGCACTAAAAATATGCCGCATTATTTTAAAGTATTTTTAATAATGAGATTAGATTGGTGTTTTATTTTGGTATGATATTAGTATTGTTAATTATGTTTAGCATAAACATAGTAGGAATTAATACAAAAATATTTAAAAATTACCATTTAAAATATTCAAGGTGAATATTGTGAACACCTAGTATAAAAAGTATACATTTTGGGAATTTTAAAAATATACATTTTTGGGAAATTTAAATTTTAATTGGGTTACTTAACATTGGGAAATTTGGGACATAAAACAATACGTGAGGTGTCAAGGTTTAAAAAGTATAAATCAAACAATTTTCTAGGTTACTCTTATAATAATAAAACAAAAACATTAAACAAGCTGAGTCGCCTAGAAATGCAAAACAAATACTGGAAAATTTGATATTTAAAGAAGAGAGAAAGAAATTAAAGGGATTTGTTTATCAGATAACAAGCAGTTAGTAAAGTCAAGCATAAAGTTAAAGTCTTCAGTTCAGCCCCCGTACGGGCTATCCCTAGGGATATGCCCGTACTAAATTTAGTTAATCAAATAAGTTAAGTTGGTTTTTAAAAATGCAAAGTAAGTTTTGATGGTCCACCGGTCTCATGGTCCCAAGAAGATAGTTCCATATGGTACGTACGTAAGTATTTCAAAATGTCAACGTCACAATATTGTTAAAATAAAAACAAATGGGTATTGGTTAGCATAGTTTTTAGTCTACTAACCTATTATGTGACGTGTAAATTTTGAAATTACATATAAGGTCACTTTACGTCACTGGGCAAATGTAACATATGGAACTATCTTCTTGGGACCATGAGACCAGTGGACCATCAAAACTAAGTTTGCATTTTTAAAAACCAACTTAACTTATTTGATTAACTAAGTTAGTACGGGCATATCCTAGGGATAGCCCATACGAGGCTGAACTGAAACTTTATGCTTGACTTTACTAACTGCTTGTTATCTGATAAACAAATCCCTTTAATTTCTTTCTCTCTTCTTTAAATATCCAATTTTCCAGTATTTGTTTTGCATTTCTAGGCGACTCAGCTTGTTTAATGTTTTGTTTTATTATTATAAGAGTAACCTAGAAAATTGTTTGATTTATACTTTTAAACCTTTACACCTCACGTATCGTTTTATGTCCCAAATTTCCCAATGTTAAGTAACCCAATTAAAATTTAAATTTCCCAAAAAATGTATATTTTTAAAATTCCCAAAATGTATACTTTTTATACTAGGTGTTCACATTATTAACCTGGACGCATAAATTAGAAAATAATAATGATTAACGACAACCAATAAGCAATAAACTAGTAAACATTATAAGACCACTAATAGTAAAATACTAATAGACCCCCACACATTGTTATAATTTGTTTGTTTGTTTAGGATGTATAAAGAAAATTAGGCTGATTATTCTGTGTTAAAAAATATATTACGATTTCTTTTCTATATTTTTGCTTATTTTTGTGCCTAAAATTCAGTTTTTCTTTTTAAATTAATTTTTGCAATAATATTTTTCCAAGTTTTATTCAATATAATCATTATTTGTTTATGCTTATGTGTAAAGAGTAAAAATTACCTTTAAGACAAAAAGTTTAATACAATATTTTGCAATAAAACTTTATTTTTAACTAATTTTTTCATGTAAATACACCTACAAAAAATATATTCCGTGCTTAAATAACACCATATTAAACAACACTATTAGGTATTTATTTATTTTAAATTTAATTAAATATAATTTCCTATGTTGCTAAATGATATAATGAATAGGTCTTAATAAAGTCAATTTTCTCCCAAATTTCTAAAATATATTTTAAAATGATTTTTACTTAGGCTTTAATTAATATGAGACTATGACAAATGTATTAGGCTCTATAAAATTATTATACCCCTTGACCACCAATTTAACCAACAAATTTATTAAAATGGCCGTTTTACCCACTTAAGTTTTTCAATACAAGTTCTTAACAATCAGTCAATAATTTGAACAACTTGTAAAATTCATGAAGTAAAGTTAATTATTAAGAATTTTTTATCAGTGATACCTAAGGGATTTCGGACTTTTAGTGTCTTTATTTATAACTATTTACACAACATTTGGGGTAGTCCCATCTCTGTCCGTTTTCAAGTATTTTTTATCTTTGGACAATCCACGAAGGCTGAAAGCCTAAATACTAACGTACCGTGGGTGTCTTAAGCAGGGTAAGAGGAAGCTTGTTAACACGGGGCTTAAAAACTTGAAGATTTGGGGGAAGGAAAGAACCCCGCTGGCAGCAGGTTCCACAGTCTAGAAACTCTAGGGATAAAAGAACGAACGAAATGGGAAGTTCGGGGCCTGTCCAATTGAACTGTATGGGGATGCATACGCGCGGCACCACGAGTTTCTCTGTTTGGAACTGCAAGAGGAGGGACTATACTGGACAATTCGTCGGAGCAGAAGCCGTAAAAGTATCTATAGAAGAGCGATAGATCTCCCACAGCTCAACGATGAGCAAGAGAAGGAAGTCTTTGAGTAAGTAAAGGATTATTAATAAGACGAACAGCCCTTCTTTAAATGGCATCAAGAATGCTGAGGGTTGTAGGGGATGCCATTCCCCAGACATGAGAACAATATTCCAGTGAGGGTCGAATTTGGGACACATACAAAGTGAATAAATTGGAAGGAGAAAAATACTTTTGGCTCGGAAAAGAAATCCAAGCTTTTTGAAGCCGCGGTGGCTATAGATACAATGTGTTTATGCCAGGTAAGGTTATTCTGTGATGCCCACAAGGTTAAATGTGTCCCCGCTCTGCAAAACTTGGCCACTCATAAGCAAAGGATGAGTGTTTGATAATTTTTTCGCGACAAGAAACACGATTGTGTTTTGGATGCATTAAATTGAACGAGATTTTTGGCGCCCCAATCCATTATCAAATTGAGATCCTGTGAAAGAGATATCTGAATCGCTCTGCGTTTGCTTTCCAAGTCGGGTTGAGAGATTGGTTTGGGAACCTGAAAAGTGGAGTGAAGGGTACTATCGTCAGCATAACTATGAATGGGATTGGTTGTGGAAGAAACAAGGTCGTTAATGTGAAGAAGAAACAAAGTTGGTGCTAGTACTGAACCCTGAGGCACTCCAGCATTAATATCGTGAAAGCTTGAAGAGTGGCCATCAACAATGACTGATATACGTCGATTAGAAAGATAACTGGAGAGCCAAGAGCAGAGTTTAGTTGGAAGACCGTAGGAAGGAAGTTTATTATAAGTATAAACCAGTTTTACACTTAAAAAGATAAAATTTTAAATAATGAAAACAAAAAATGTTGTTTAACCGAACACTCCAAGAAAAGGAAATAAAAAATTAAAGTAAATACATTTATTCGTCATTTTTTGCAAAATTTGAATTTTAAAACCTACAATGTTCTTCCTAAATAATCATAAATAATATAATAAAAAATTTGTTGCATACAGTTAACTTAAAATGCCTTTCTTTATCACTTAAAACTAATAAAACGGTTTTTTTGTTTTTTTTTATTTTAATAAAAAATTTAAAAATAACTAACAAGATATTTTTAATGCTAACTCATTAAATAGATTCAACATAGTTACAAAATTTTCCTGAACTGGGTTAAAGTTTTGCCGCTGCAAGGGATTCATTGTTACTAGCTTTGACAAGTTTGAGATGGGTTTTAATAGAAATGGGATTTGTTTGTGCCTTATCAGCTGATGGGAAATAATATTGGATATAATATGCGAATCAACTTTCTATCTAGGACAAAATAAATTTAAGGTTAATCTGGTTAAATTGTTAAAAATAAGCTAAGGTAGATAGCTAATTTAATAGTTAGAGAGAAAGATAAATGTTTATTACCTTAAAAATGCACAATATGTACAGAGAATCGTCATAATACCAAAAAATAGAAGTCCACTATATGGAAAGAATTTTTGGCCTTTTGTGAAGAAAATACCAAATTGAAAAACAAACATCTTTAGTAGAGCTCGCTAAAGTTTTAAAGGATTAGGAATTTAACATAAAAAGGAAAAACTCGGACGACTATAAGAAATCAATTGTGAAGGAAGAGAATTATTTAAAAAAAAATCTGTTATTTTGGCATTTTCACGTGACAGCTGTCCAGCCAGGAAAATTATAACTTATTAATTTTGCAGCTAGGTTTCGTTACCGAAAAAATTTAGGTTGTTGTCATAGCAACTTGTCAAAATCAAGGCATTTTATTGGCTTTAAACAATGGGTATAAAATTTTCTTTATTATTTATTGGTTATCCGTTTCCCCATTATTGTTTTTTTTTAAGTATGTTATTTGAAAAAGTTTATTTTATAAATAATATAAAAATGTTTAAAAGCACAATTTTTTACTTGTTAACCCTTATTTTATGTCACCTAAAATCAACTTAAAAAATGTTTTCTTTTCCACCCACTTGGCTTAAGGGGAGATACCTGTTAATGTTTAAATTTTCATTGACTTTTATAAATTTTTTAAAATAAAAAAGTCAATATATTTTTAAATTGGTATGTAGTTTACTCAAATATTAAAATAATAAGTATAGGAACTTTATTTCTTCAAAATGGCGGCTATAGGCTAATTTACTTCTACTAAGGACGGAGAGAGACTTCCTTATCGGCTGGCACTTTAGCATCGGTTCTAGTGATTTGAAAATCAACAACTAAAAGTGTTTGTGTTTATTTTTGTCATAATTTGTCGGTTAAGATAATAAAAGTAAAAAAAATAAGTTTGCGAAATACAATGCTTGAAAAAAGAATGTGACTTTTGGGCTAAATTTTTCTATCGTTGTTGCTTATTTTTATTCTTCGAAATTTTGGACGTTCACATAGAAAATACTGCCGTAAAAAATATGTTCAAAATTTCACGAAGATCGTTCAATAACTTGTTGAGTTATCGTGCCCGCCAGTTTGAATATATAATTTTAAAAGAAATGCGTTTAAAGTTTGAATAGGTACATAAAATATTATAAAAAAATCAACATTTAAAAGGTATCTCTCCCCTTAACACATCAAATAATATAGCCATTTTCATCACTACCTACGCATATTACATTAAAATACCCACCCTTGGCAGCTATTATAAACATTGAAATTAATCAAAATTTACAGATCCTCTATAACCTTCCCCATTCGATGCTCATTTTACCAGTAATAGAGCCTACAGCTCTGCGACCCTTTCAAATAACGAAGCTATTATACATAGAAATATTAAACTAGTGTTTCTAGACAAGAGCCATAACCATACATACATAGTATATGTTACAATAGTCCCTTGCTTAATTGAGAAACTTTATTATCCTAAAAATATTTTATCTTTATTTTTAACAAAATTTTAAAATTTATTTGGGGGTAAAGATTTTCTATATTTTTGAATGAGATTTATTCTCCAAATATTTTTTAGGTTACCTTACATGATAACATTGTTTGGATTTAGACCCAGAAGTACAGTCTATTGATATTTACAAAATTAATGAAAAAAATATTTTAAAAACAAAAAAGCCAATTAGCCTTTAAGTGATAATTTTAAAGATGTAAAATAAATTTAAAATACATTTGCTTCCATGAGCATCACCCCTGGTGCTCAAAAGATTTTCCCCTCAGGCCATAAGCATCACCGGTGGGGTAGGTCACAGTTGCAGTACACAATATTATTTGGGATTAACTTAATATTTGTTTTTGGCACACCAAAAATAGCTGCATACGACAAAATATTGCAGAGCAAAGAGCAGGTTTAAATCTGCACGTAACATGGCCCACACGCAAAAGGGGGCAAGATTAAAAAAGTTTTAAGACAAAAAAATGTAAAGAGCAAAAAAAGGTCTTTACCTTTCTAAAAAGCCTAAAACAGTACTTATACATACTACTTTCTTTCGCGGTTCAAGTGATTTGAAAATCAAAAACTAATTTTTTTGTGTAAATTAATGTTATATTTGTAGGTGAACCATAAAAAGGTAAAACAATACTTGCAAAAAATTAAACGAAAATTTTAATTTCTTTAGCGTTTTTGCTAAAAAGAAACAAATAAAAAAATTGTAGGTTTACATAGAATGTACTGTTAAATTTCTTGGCCATAACAATTTTTTTAAACATCGAGTGCATGAAAATCCTTCATTGCGACTCACTAATGTTTGGTTCAACTTTTCTGTACTTTTCCGCACTAGTGAAGAAAAATGTCAGTTTTAAAACTAAAATGAGTTCGGAAAAGTAAACTTTTCCGCACGCGGGTATGAAAAAATATTCAATATAGATTAGCATACATTTATTTAGATTAGTTAATATAGCAAAAAAGGAAAACAAATCCCTAATTAAAACAAAAAAAAATATTATAGATCTTTTAAAAATAATTTTATTCGTTTCTTTCTTTGATCACGTAGCGGTCAGCTTTAAAAAAGTTTAGTCTAATAAAAGACTGTGGAAAATATAATAAGACTCAAAGTGTACAATCTCCAAAATAAGATTTGTATGTTATATTAACAAATAAAGAAACGACCTCTACTGGGTAGACATTTTTACAACTATTAATGCTACATTTAATAAATTTGGCATTTGAAAGGTATTGGGCATTAGTAGTAATATCAACACCATTGCCAGATTTCCCTGTTTTGTGCTACACGTATCTTTTTTCATTATTTTAATTAAATGTCATATTTATTTTCGTTGCAATAAATTATTCAGGCTAAATTAATAGGTCCACAAATTTTTAAAATTTCATTTTTACTAAATGCTAAAATATGACAACACCACATTTTAGGTAAAAAGTCTAACTTCAAGATTGCAAATATTGAAAATCACTGATTAATTAGACATGTCAAAAAAACCCTAAATATTAAATTTTGTAAACATAGCTTTAGCGATTTAAAATATTTTTAGGACCCAAATTACTTCTTGCTAAAAGCGTAGTGTAGCATATTTCAACAATTTATATAGACAGAATCTCGAAAATTTAGAAACTAACTAAATTTGGTACGTCCACATTAATGCAATAAATATAAATTGGGCATGCTATTGCAATGTAAAGTAATGCAATGAAAATAAATAGGGCATTCAATTAAAAAAAAAAAAATACTAAAAATATACGTGTAGCACAAAACTAGAAAATCTGACAACGGTTCCGATATTACCAATAAATTCTTCATGACCAATACCTTCCAGACACCAAATGTTGGTAACGTAGCTTTAGCGGTTTTAAAGATATTTAAAAGTTTCGGTACTTTTTACTAACCCAGTATATTGAAAGTGAAGAAGTTTTTTTAAATTTAAACACTCTCTTTAGACCGGGTTATACACGGCCATGCAAAACTGTTACATCTGTCAAAAAAGCCAAAGCTCGCTCGCAAATCGCAAATTTCAACTTGTGCATGTGTAGGACACGTCAGTTAACGTTCCAGTTTAGGAACGTCGTTTACTGGGTTATATTGTTGGTTTTGAGTTAACAAAATGGCTCTTTGGCGTCAGGAAGATGTATTGCGTGATTTTATAGATATGTACCAAGATTATTCATGTTTCTCGAAAGTTAAAAGTAATGAATACATTGAAAAAATAAAAAAATCTTTTTGCTGAATTACGCTTATGTTCAAGTTAATCACACCACCAGCTGCCAAAACTGACGCTGATCTGACAGGTACATCTGAATCGTGTGTATCAAAAGCTTCATTTGTTATTTGGTTTCATGTAAGTGCGTATCAGGTGTGCATGACCGTGTATATCCCGGTTAGGACGTCATATTTTAAAAACAGATTCATAAAAATTTAGCGTTAAAAAATACTACTATTGAGACATCTATTTAGCTATTGTACTAAAACGTATAAATAATGGAACTGGAAACTTTTTGGAAAAAAGTAAGAACATTAGCAATAGAGCCAAAGTACGTTTTCAAAGTTGTGTGTGAGTTTTGGTTAGTTCTGGTTATTAAGTCTTATGTTTTATAATTATTTTTCTATCCTACCTTAGGTGGTAGTTTAATTAAAGAATAAATTATTTAAACTTTGTTCATTGTAATACTGCAGGTAAAAAAAAACATAAGAAATCAGTGATTTAATTTTAATATATTTTTTTTAATGCAAACGTTAACATTTGTTTGCGTATTGCAAAAAGTACATCTACATTTACATCATTAAAAAATATTTATTATATAACATGAAATGTAAAAGTTTTTTCTTCTGCTTTATAAATCCGGTTACCCATTACACAGCATTTAATTTTAAAAGTGGAAAGAGCTGTGCATGAATCTATACAAAACGAAATAATGCTTGTCGCGTTTTCTAGTAAACGCTATAAAGATATAAATTTAAGCGATTTAGATTTTCTATTTAAACATGCATAGAATAAAAATCTGCCGTTTAGTTTGTGTGGGTTTTTAAAAAGGTAAAAAGTTTTCCTTTTAAAATAAATGCGTAAAAAATAGTTTTTTGGTCGTAGGCCCCATTCCTAAAGCACTTGCGTTGTTCGTATGTGCTAAATTTCAAAAGATGTAGTTTTTGCATTATTTAAAAACCTGAGAAAAGTATACTTTTGTTCAGAGTAAGTAGTAAAGAATAAACAACCAGTAAAGAATAATACCATAATTTACCTGGGCGCCTTATTTGCCTAATCCTAGCCCCTTTATTGCTTTTATTTTAATCATTTCTTGTCAAAGCCTATACTCTTTCTGGTTGTAAAAAGTAAATTACTAAAAGTGAACTTCCTTGTCCGAAAATCGGATTTTTAATTTGCGATAAAGTACATAACGTGTTCTCGGAAAAATTTTAATTTAAATTATTCTCTTTTCACCTACACTTATAAAAATCGCCTTTACTTTTCTAGTTTTCAAAAAATCTTTGGTATAGTACCCGCCATAAATAATGTATTTGTCGCAAAATCTATTGAAGTCGGCAAAGAACAGAAACAGACTTAAAATATTTTTTTGCCTATAATTAAATACATATATAAACAGCTAAAAATGCTACACAATAAAGGAAATATATACAGAAGTCACATAATTATTAAAGAAAGCAAGTAATCAAATATTTCACCAAAAAATTACTTCTTGCACAATCGATATTTGCATCTGAAACAACCCCAAACTGACCCAGTATTACGGCCGACACAGACATGGCAAAAAAAAACAATTTACATCATTTAAAACGCTTAAACTAACCAGTCCCCCATCTTATTTTAAATAAAGCTAGTAGATAACAACATTTGCCGCTTACTTTTCCTTCTACTTACAAAATCTCGTCAAACATGTGATACGAGAACGAAGCCTTTTGTGAAAAGATATTAGTCCGGTCAAATGTGAGTAAAATGAAATATCGGCTAGTATTGATTTTTACCCTATACATGTTTTTTGGTAGTTTTAGCACACCAGATAGTTTCTACGTAAAAAATTTGTGATTAAATGAATCTCTATACATTTCTAAGCACGTTTATACGGACTGTCAAGGAATGATGGAAATCCATAATTTAAGGAAAACCAGCCTTTACAGTTAAAAATTTGCATTTTGTAAGAATTTGGAGAAAGCAGGTGTTTGGAAAGCAAATTATAAAAGTTTTATAGGCCATTTTATTATAAAAATCTAAACCAATTAATTTTTGATAACTTCAAAATTAGTTTTTGGATCTTTTCAATACTCCTGTAACTTTAATAAAGTTATTCCGAATGCTATTTAAAAAAAAAAATTAATGATATGTTGCCTAAAAATGAAATACAAAGGTAGCTTACTGTTGTAAAAGAATCATGTTTTTCCAATTTTTGCGAACCCTGTATACAAAATCAACATTTTTTTTCGTGAATCTCATTTGTTTTACATACAGATTTTTTTATGAAAAATAACCTTTTTTGAAAAATGAAATTTTGGTTTTGTCCTCTTGTTAACTCCATCCGTAACCAGTCTGTATATGTATAAACAGTTAAATTTAATTATTTGTTTAACAAAACATAATTTATGCTAACCTAAGTATGCGGGCCTTTTGAAAATGGTAAACAAATAAGATATCAATGGATTTAACAATATAAAGGTGCTTAAAAGCCTCCTTGGAAAATTTAAACTGGGTTCTTCTGTTGCATCTAATTTAAAATTCAAAAAGTGTCAATTATTTGTTTTAGGGGTGCCAGAAAAATTAAAGGGAGGCCAGGGACAACTTTGGCTCCTCCCTGGCATCGCCATTTCTTATAAGCTGTTAAAATTAATGACTAAACTTTAAGAACACCCTGTATATCGAGCGTGGACCTGCAAAAATAAAAAATGTCAAAATTGGTAGGCTCGTAAGCATAAAACTTACCCTACGTAATAATATATAGAAAACAATGTTTTTTGTTAATCTATGGCTAACGGGGGTCCAAGGATAACCAAGCTTTTGCTGCACATTCTAATTTCGGTTGCTATTACAGAGGTAGATAACTAATAATTTTCTGTTTGTTTTAGGTTAAATAAATGTATGGTATAGCTCTTTATTTTAGTATTTGTTTTTATATTAGTTTCAATGTTTACAGGGCTGATGTCATTTAGCTTTGCAACCCATTCTTTTACTGTTACTTTGTTTAATAATTTATTGTTGACAAGCCGGTCCCGTCGACAATTTTATTAAAATTTGCTATAAGGCCCCGGATACGATACCAAACGGAAGCGGCAAGCGGAGACTTCTAAATATCTGTACTGATGGCCAGTACTGACTACGATCTTTTGTGGTAAACAGTGTTTTAAAACCAGTTTACCTACATTATAAACGCTTCGCCAATAATATTTGTTCAGTTTAAACGACAAGCCTTGACTACGATAACTTGAGGAACGCACAAGCTAAAAGTATCAAATCTCTGTACTGGTAGCCGGTACTGGCTACAATATTTTGTGGTAAACTGCATTTTAAAACCAGTTTATATACATTAGAAACGCTCCGCGGATAATATTTGTTAAATTCGAGCGGCAGCGGCTTTTTGCTTACGTATATTGGAGCCGCCTGATTAAAAAATACAAATTGGTTCACGCTACTATAAAAAACAACGGGGGTGCACTCGCACTATAAAAATACTAACGTGCATGAGCAGTCCTTACAGCAGTATATAGGTACCCTCTCAAATAAAAATAAAAGTCCTGTTTTTTAATTTTGCTGTATTTTATAGTAATAAATTTATATATATGATTTTAGAACAGTAGTATTTTTTAAGAAATCCATTCTCGTTTTTAAATTTAAATCAAACTATGTATATTCCATCTGACTTACAAGTTATCTATAAAGGCTTTAAAAAGGTCTTTTTAGTAATTTACTACATAGGAAACTGTTTTAACTGTTGACATATAATTTTAAATTTGAAATATATTTTGTATTATTAACATATTTAAAAAGTAATTAAAATCTGCTATGTCAGTTTTAATTTAGGTAATATCTGTTGCAATTTTAGGATTTTTATATAGATTTAAATTAAAATGTTATAAAAGTAGAAAGGCTTAAATAAATATGTAAATAAAAATATTAACTTTGACAAGCCCGGGATAAAAAAATACTTTTCTAAAATTATAATTAAAACATATAAAAATTTATTGTATACAATAAATCTTTACCATTTAAAAACAAAACAAATGTTTTAAAAGTTTAAAATACGCAAGCTAACTGTTGACGATATTATGCTCCTGTCAACCCCTCATGTTATATTTAGACATAATAAAATATACTCGTGTAATATGTTGTGTAAAAGACAGTCCCCTGTAAATTTTTATGTGTAAGTGTTAATAAAAATTCCATAAAAGGTGTTAAAAAATAGGAAAATACACTTTAATGTTTTAAATTTTATAACTAAAGAAAGTAACATAAAGGATGTTGACAAAATGTGCTTTATTAATACATTAAATATAATTTAAAAAATATACGAAGTGTAAGGGAAATACTGCTTGTTACTTTAAAAGCTGATTCACTGCATTATTTTAAGCAAAAAAAAGTTTGATAATAAATTATGCCCAAAATCAATCGTTTTTGAGAAAATTGAGCCGTAAATAATTTTCCCAAAGATTTGGCAACGTTGTAACACAACAGGGATACAAGCGTACGAGGATAGCGACTGATTACGATGGTATGCCTTAAATTACTAAATACTTCTACGCAATTCTTGTGACAAATATTTTGTATTCAATAAATCTTTGCATTACTTGCAATAATGTATGCAAGAAATTATAAAACAATTTTTTTCCCGACGCTGCGGCGGTATTTATTTTTTGCCTACAGACACCGTGGGCCATATAATTTAAAAGAAGAAAATTATTTTGCTTATAAGTATAAGGTATAGATGATTAACGTATAATAATAATAATCATAATATAAGGGTCAAGTTCCTGTCGGAAATAATAAAAAATAAAAGTTTTAGGACTGTAAACAATAACTTTCTGGTATGTTAAATAACTAAAATATTTAATAAATTATTATTTTTAATTCTAGAAAAAAATTTATTGATATTTTTTGTATTATAATGTTATTTTTACCAGATCCATACTGTAAAATTTGTTGTGCAAGTGCATCGAAAAAGTAATATATTTTAGGGAAAATTTATTTCGTACCTAGAGTGTCTATTTCAATAAAAATCCATTTAAATAAAGTCGGTAGCATTACAATAATAAACAAGTTCACCTTAACTTATATCTTACACAATATTTTTAAATCAAGCTTTCTAACAAAAATGCGTTGAATAAATTTTAGCAAGTGAGTACATAATTTTTTTAAATCAGTATACAGGAAAATTATCTTTAATACTTTAAATAGTGATTTTTTGCATCTTTCTAAAACCTATTTCTTTTTAGCTATTAAATAAATTAATTTTGCATCTTAATTATTTAAAACCATATGCTTAATATCATGAAATGAATCAGTAGATCATATTTATTAATTAACTGTTCCTAAAAGATATTTTTCTTGCTTATTAAATATAACTTTCTAAAGAAAAACAAACAAACAATATATTTCACACAATTTGCAACATCGTACGCGACATGGGGCCATGAAAATAAAAAGTAGCAAATGTTTTTGCTTATAAATATTAGGTAAAGAAGAATTTACTCCAAACGTATAACTAAAGTCAAGCATTTGCTTACAAGTGCGAGTATTTACTTTTAGAAAAGTCATGAAAAGTGATGCTGCTATTCAGTAGCATCACATTTCTATAACTAAATACTCGCACTTGTAAGCAAATGCTTGACCTTATTTATACGTTTGGAGTAAATTCTTCTACACCTAATACTTATAGGCAAAAGCATTTGCTACTATTCATTTATATGGCTCCATGTCACGTACGACGTTGCCAATTGTGTGAAGGATATTGGTTGTTTGTTTTTCTTTGCCAATACCTTGCCATTAAAGAGTGTTGGCAATGCCAGTAAATTAAATGTAAAACGTCGGCAAAAAATGTTATATGGGTACCGTATGCGGTATTTAAATAGCGCCTTACGTATATAACGAACGTAGGCGGTAACCAAAGTACCCATACCTCTCTATTATAGAAATTAAAAACTAAAATAAAACATCTTATTTATCAAATTTAGGCCGAGCGACCAAGCAATTAGTTATAACCGAAATAAAGCAGTATTTACCACTAAAGGCGATTTCGGCCCGTCCGCGAATTAACAAAACCTATACCAGTTCAGTCAGGACGGTGACTGAACTCGAGTAATTTTTGTTTGCAAAAAAACAGTTACAGTCTTTTCGGTTCAAAAATTGACCATATTGGTGTAGTGTTTGTAAGTTAAATTTAAGGTAATTTTAAAAGCAAATATCTAAATTGTTTCAGTCATTTAAATATAGTGTTTAAAGTTAAAATGTTGTTTAAAACTTTCCGCACCATTGTAACGCAAGAACTATAGATGATTGGCATTTCACAATATTAGGCATATGGTTTTAAATAATTCAGATACAAAATTAATTTATTTAATAGCTTAAAAGGAATAATTTTATAATTTTTTTCTTCGAAACGGCTGATTTTAAAAACATATTATAAAAACTTTTTGCCTAGAATGATGCAAAAACACCACTTAAAGTATTAAAGATAATTCGCTTGTATATTGGTTTTAAAAAATAATTTATTTAACGCAAATTTGCGAAGAGCTTTATTTTAAAAAATTTGTAAAGATATAATGTAAGGTGAACTTGTTTATTACTGTAATGCTACCGACTTTATTCAAATGGATTTTCTATTGAAATAGACACTGTAGGTACGAAATACATTTTCCCTAAAATATATATATTTTTTTTACGATGCACTCTCCAACACATTTTACAGTATGGATCTGGTAAAAATAATATTATATTATTTTAAAAAAAATAGCAATAAATTTCCTTCTTAAATGGGAAATAATCATTTAATAAATATTTTAGTTATTTAAATTACTAGAGAGTTATTAAAAGCCCTAAAACTTTTATCTTTTATTATTTCCGAGAAGTATTTGACACTTATAATATGATTATTATCATAAGTTAAATTTAAAAAACGTTCCCAAAAAATCGAACCTATAATTGTTTTTCTACCGTCCTACAGAGGCAATATAATAATTTAGAAACGTAAAAAGATATAGAAATATAAAAATTATCTACAACGTCAAATAGAACGTAGTTATTTTTAAGCAATAAAAAATCCTTACTTAACTGTTATAAAAAATGAAATAGCAAAATTTTAAAGAATGGAAATGCTATTAAAATGCTAATTGATCTTAGTGCCAAAATATAAATTTATGTTATCTGTCTAACAATATATTCCATGTGGCAGCCACAGTATTCCACTTTAAAATCACAGTGTCAATTTTACCCTAGCAATTGCAAGCGAAGTCCAAAGTTAAGGCCACCCGTATGCTCAGCATTTCACTCTTTACTAATATCTTTGATTTCTGAGGATCTTTAATTTTACTTTACAATAAATATCTTAAAAGATAAAATACAGTAATAAAATTGGTACAGTTTTTAAACTTTAATTTTAAAAATTTTAAAACATACTCTGATTTTGTTTAATTTAAATATAAAATACATATTAAGAAAAAAACATTTTTTTAGCTACAAATAACCCAATTCTAGTTCGGCTTCTCTATTACTTAAAACCCATATTACACCTTCAGCTAAATTAATAGGTCATATATATCATTATACCATACTTTGTCTATCTCTACCCTATAGGTTTCTACACATTTCCTGTTTACGTTTTTGTTTGGCTTGACCGTATACCTATGTATATATTATGTTATGTATGTATGTAATTTTTATTGTTTTTATTCTCTTAACTTTTAACAGGACTGCACGAAAATTTCTCATGAAAAATGATTTTACATGCTTATATCAAAACTAAATGACCAAAAGTAAAATATTTTGACTGGTTGACACTAAGGAGGTTGACATCATACATTTTGTGAAATTAAGCAATTTTAGATCCTGTTTGACGTGCGTTTTTAGACCCTTTTCATAGCAGTCGTAGAAAATAGTATATAACATAACAAGTGTCGAAAGTGATATATTTCACACGAGTGGGAATGTTGTCGCACGAGGCGATAGCCGAGTTCGACAATACCACGAGTGTGAAAATCACTTTCAGCACGAGTCATGTACAATATTTTTCCTACGAGCAAAAAATATTTATATACTAAAAATTTATGTGTTAAGTTTCTTCTTAAAATGGATTTTTAAGATCAATGCACTTGGGGAAAATATATAAATATTATTTAGACTAAGATTTGGCAAAATATCTTTAGGGAAAAATACTCCAGGAATTGGGGCTGTCACAAAATTATTTTGTGTTTTAGAAATAAACTTATTCAAAAGGCTTTAATTTATTTTGCGCTTTTACATAAAGTACGCTCTTATAAGTAAAAATGGTTTGTAAGTCATCTGACACCGGTTAAATATTATTAAAGACATTTTGAATTTTGTTGCAAATTTTATCAAAAAATATAAATAGATTCTAAAGCCTGAAAGACAACTCGCATGTATCTATTTAGAACCCTCGTTTCTTTCTAATATGGATTTTCTTGAAAATAAACTTTCAAGCTTAATGCACTTGGGAAAAAACATAAACATTACTTTTAGTAAGATTTGGCAGAAGACCTCTAGGAAAAAATACTCGTGGGATTGGGGCTGTCACCAGAAAATGTTGTGTTTCTTTTACCGAAAAATTAATTGGATTTTTAAGCTTGAAAGACAATTTGCATGTATCTATTGAATATGACTTTTTAAAATACTTTTTATAAACTAACCTTATAAAAATGCATACATACAAAAAATTGGTATTATCGTTAAAAAAATGGATTCTTTCCTTTTTAAAATAAAAAAAGGAAAAAAACAATTAAAACTTCAATTTTAAACCTTGCAATAATTTTATTTAAATATTTTGGATCTTAATTTATTTTTAATACTGTGTGTTTTCTATATTTATGTTTCCGTAATCTAAATACTTCATGTACAATTATGTCTTGCCACGGTTTTGTGGATAAAATGGATTAAATTAATTAATATACATTTTATTTAAATTTGAAAATGTTGATCCATTTAATTTCTGTCCGCTTTGTTTATTTTGTATTACTGAAATTAAACCAATTAATTGTTTAAATTTGAATCATTTTTTCTTTTTGTGGTTTTTCTTTTATTTATTGCAAAAAGGTAAGTTTTAATTTTTTTAGTTTTAAAAATTTTCTTTAATCACATAATGTTTAAGTTTTTTTAATGGTTTAATCCGCCACGTAAATATGTAGCTTCTGCATGATATGTGTTTATTCATCATTTTGCCTTTAATTAATACCATACTTACTTATTTAGAAATTTAATTATAACTATGAGTTACATCCAACAATGGTAACGACTTAATATACCCATTAATTTTTTCCTTATCTGATGTACAAAAATATTTATTGTCAATTTAGTTCTATTGTACGCAGCATGCCACATTTTGCAACCACAAAATGTTTATTTTCTTTACAAAATCATAGGTTTTTATTTTAAAAAGGTACCTGTTATGTATATCAAATAAATAACTTTAAAAAAAAGGATATAGTGTATACGAACTAACAAATATTTTTATTAAATACAAATTAAAAATAAAAACCTATTAAACTGGATAATCTCAAATTAATTTTTTGATCTAAGTGGTGTCCTATCATTTTATAAAAAAAGGCGGCAAAAAACGATAAATAACTAATACTATTACTAGTTGTATACAGGGTAATTTGTAACCAATATGCATAAACTTGTGTAAATTATTGCTGGAGAGACACAAGAACTAATATTGATAAAAAGTTAGTAAAATATGGTAAGTTAGGAAGACAATTTTAAATAATAAAAAAACGTAAAGTTAGTAACAACTAAATTGCTATAAATGTCTCTCTACTAAGCTATTTCACCGCTGATCATTGGTTTATGCAATTAATATGTAAAGATGACAATTATAAATAAATTAACTATTAATTAAGAGATGAGGGTATATTTTCTTAATGCCGGATCATAGACTATTATCGTGAAGTAGTTTTCATTACTGACCCAGGGACTAGAAGACAAATATTGACTTACAATAGAAAACAAGGTATCTACCCATTGTTGGGTAAGAAATAATTTGATATATTAGACAGATCCTATTTGGGCGTTCTGGGAAACTTTTACCCAATTCTTCTGTCTCTATTGTATCCAAATCAGTATCATTTATGTATTCTTCTGTAATTTTTCGGTATGTTATAAAAACCACCATTTATTCATTCATTCATTAATTCAAAATTTTAAGCCATATAATTCTTGTAAAAATACACCTAAATAGTAAAAGAACTTATCCCAAAGTTCTAATAGACATACCAACATCATAGCTTGTTTATTGGTTTAATTTGTACGATGAGCATACAATTTAGCAATTTTGTTTTAATTTGGCAATAATATTAATGGCATTAAGGGGTAATTTATCACTAACTTAATTGCATTTAGTAAGTCCAGTGGCGTCTCAAAAGGCAACTTAAGGAATATTTCCAACAAAAAAACTGTATCCCACTGACTGAAATATATATGAAATACTTCCTATATGTCTCCTAATTTTTCTCTGTATCTTGTTTAGTTTAAGAAATAAAAATCAATTAAATGCATATTTTTAGACCATAAAAGAATCATTGCAAATTTTTTTTTAATTAGGTTTTATTATTTTTAAGTGACAATTATGCAACAAAAATAATAAATACCTATTTAAAAAGGGTTTAGCAGTTTTTAGTAAAATAAGGATTTTCAAAATTTGTTCGTTTTTAAAAATTTTAACACCCTGTATCTCAAAAGTTAAGACGTTTAGGACACAATATGTTCATTTAACCTTTTCTTTCTAAAATAAGCTAAGAAATCATACCCTGTACTTTTGGCCATCAATTAAATTACACCCTGTATTTATATCGTACGGTTGAGAATACATGCAATGTTAGAAAGGAAACAGATTTTTTTAGTTACTTGCTTTAGTAACTTGCTTAAGCTACTTAACACGTGTAAGGCCGACATATGTATAGGTTGTAGGCCAAGTACTCTACTAAAAAACAAACCTCTCAAAGGAAGAAATATAACATTTCGATACACAATACAAAATTTTAATTAATAAATGAGAGTGCTTAACGTTAAGTTAAATTTAGTACTCACTTAATTTTGTTACCCTTTCTAAAATGAAATTATTTACAGATAACTACTATAGAAACAACGAAACTTCGAATTAAAATTTACTTGTTTTGTAAAATGAAATATCGGTTTGTATTTAATCAGTGTTTTAGGGTATTTACTAAAGTCTTATAATGTTATAACGTCCCTGCGGAAGTGTCGTACATGATTGATTGTAATCATTTTTCTATAAATATGCTCCCCTTATATAGTATAAAAGAACATTTTTACAGAAAAAATGGTATATAATTTTTATACAATAAACTTAGGATTGAAGAAACTAGATATTTTATAAGGGTGTTTTGGTAATGAGCACCTCTTATATAAAAATAAAAAATTAATAAATATTTTTATTAAGAAATTTTAATGCTTTTAACAAAGTTATTAATTATTAATATTTTTTGTTTAATGCAGTTTAGGCTATTTTAAAATACAAACGCATAAATTTGGGACACTGTTGCTAGGAAAAACATAAATAATAATAATAATAAAAAATTATTAAGTGAGGTATTTAATTAATTTTAATTAAATAAAATAACGCAAATTACAAGTACAAATAATAAATAACAATTTTTTGGTTCCTTAAAAAATATAGTTTAATTATTAACACAGCTTTGCAAAATCAGTTGACCAAATTTTTTTTTCGTGATGGGAAGGAAAGTTGACCTTGTATCTCTATTAACAGGTACTAAAATGTGACTTTTCATAAAATTACTTTTTTCCCGTGGGAAAAGAGTGAGTACTTTTACCCTGATATACATACACGTAACTAAAGGTAAATAAATAATTTTAGAATAATTTTTTATACAGAACTAGATAATTTTTAACTTTATAATATTTAAATGACTATTAAAAGATCGCTTTTAATTTTAAATTTTTAATTTCAATCCGTCAAATTACAAAATGACGTTGTCAGATACTAAATTATTTTCTTAAGGGTTTCCATAGTAATGAAAGGTCTAATTGTGTTTCAAATATACCAGTAAACTTGTTTAAAACTTAAAATTTTACATAATAATTTTCTGTCTTTAACTATATTTTTTTTCAATAATAAGTCGTCGTTTTTTTCCATCACAAAAAATGTGTGTATTATACATGTGAAAAATTTTAGATTTTAGGTTTCGGTTTATTGTTTTCCTTCACTTCGCGTCGTAAAACAACACAACCTCGAGCTAAAATCTAAGGTTTTTTTTCTTGTATAATAAATAACTATTGTTGTATATAAAAACATAATCAATAAACCAGTCTGCTCTCTACTACTTCACTCAGTTGTGATTTTACCATATTGTTTGTAAAACAAATAATAGATAAGTATCTTAATTTTTAATACTAATTATTTTTATTGCCTACAAATAAACTGGTTCTATTTATTTAAAATAACTGCTTATCTCCTCAACCAATAAACATGTTTTTTTAGTTTTTAGACTTTTTTAGAGTTGTTTTACCTTAGCAATAATTTCCCAAAACCAACTTTTTTTTAAACTCTTTATTTTATAACAAAAAAGGTTTTTTTAAATAAGGAAAATTAATATTAGTTTATTTACAAATTTACATTTAAAAATATATACAGTGTGTCCTAGAATAGGTGTTACAAGAGGACAAATAGACCAAAAACTTTTGAATTTTTTAATGAAAATTTTGAGAAAACTGGTTGCATTGTCCAAAACTAATAAATACTAAATTTTACTTCAGTTGGTATTATACAGGGAGAGTTATAACTAAAAATTCTGATGCCTTAAACCAAGTATTTTAAAAACTGATAATGCATAATTTAAAAATTTGACAAAAATATTTTCTTACTTCTATTCTGTAACTTTATATTTTGACATACAATTTAATTCTCTACAACATTTCCTTATACAATTTCGTCCTACTTTTAAAAACAAACGTGCTCTAATCCTCGTCATTTCTCATATTTTTAGTTATAACTCGCCCTGTATAATAAATACAAATCGAAGTAAAATTTTGTATATATCAGTTTTGGACCATGCGAACAGCTTTTCCAAAAGAAAGTTTGGAAATTCCAAAATTGTTGTTTTATTTGTCCTCTTTTAATACCTATCCTGGGACACAGTATATAAAATTTTTGAATATATAATTTTTTTATAGTGTATTATCTATATACATATTATAGGACTAAAACAATTTATTTATGCTAACGTGTTAAATAAAAATATCCAGAAGAATAAAATATTTTTTTTTATTAAGAGGTGCCATCCATTATTATTTTTTTACTTACGCCCAAACACTTTAAAACACATCAATTAAGAAACCCAAATCCATCTACAGAAAGACATTTTTTTTCCATTGTTAGAAATTTACTTAATACTTATTACCATAAAATATAAATATACAACAATTCAACCAGGTTACCCTAATATTTTTTACCAATTATGAATAGCAAAATACCAAAACTGTTGATTTAAAACTTAAAGTTTTAAAAATGTCTCATATATTTTACGTAAACTGCCGGTACCCCGAAAGAGCTAACATAAAATGCTTCTTTATTCAACGGACGCTGGCGAACGACTGATTTGTGGGGGCGTCTGCAGGCGTCGTTTAAAGCTTAACTGGTGGTTGCAAGAAGCGTCGCGATGCTCTATATATATCTGTCGTCACAGAAATATAAGTACAAGGGAAGGGACTTTATGGACACGCTGTTAGACTTCTTATTTATTATAACTGTAAATCGTAAATTAAACGGTCGTTGTAGAAAATTTTCATGATCATTTATAGCAGTCAGTATTTCGGTTATAGGTATAGTCTAATTTTTTCATAGACTATATATTTTTATAAGATACATATTTACATAAACGTTTTGTACCTATTTATACCGGGTGTTAAAGAATTTATTAGATAAGCTATAAATGCTAGAGTATTTGACTAATCAAAATAAAACTTGCTACAGGTTAATGATATTAAAAGAGAGAGTTTTCGCATATTTACTTTTTAGATATTATCGGTTTAACCAGAAAGGACAACTTTAAAATTTTAAATGGAAAACATAAACATTTTTAATGGTGTTGGATCCATTTGTAATATTGCATATAGCTCTTTTATTTATGTCCTAACTTTAAATCTGATCGAAAATAAATTGGTATCATAAAATTCGTCGAAAATCCTTGTTTTTTTTAAGTGCTAGTTTAAGAAGGATTATCGTTTAAAAAATAATTGTAAGGCGTACAAATGTCAATTGACCAATTTGTTTAATTTCTATTTTTTATAATAGTCACTAAAACTTTGTGACTGTATATTCTAAATATTATCTGGGGTTCCTGGATTATTTTGCGTCCAACCATGGCCGCCTTGACGCAATATCAAAAATGGGTTTAAAAAAATTAAGGGGACTCAAAAACTTTTTAAAATGTACAGTCTAAATAAAAATAGTATTAAGAATCCAAAAATATTAAAATATACAGGGAGGTCCACTTAAAAATTTAAAATTGGAGCCGTTTGCGGTAAAACTAGAAGTGACTAAAAAGTAAAAAAAATGAAAAACTCTCCTTTTCTTATATTATTTTCCGATACCAAGTTTTATTTTAATATGTTCCATACTCTAGAGGGTATGGTTTGTCTAATAAAATTCATTGACACCCGGTATATACTTCGTGACAGCTTAATTTGCACAATCGAGATTCAATTAACAACAAACCACTTAACAACAACTTATAATGAAATAAGTTTTAAAATTATTTTTTGATAAGTTTTGGCATAAGTTTGATACTAATTACCTAATTATAAAATGCAAAATAAGTTTACGAGCTCAAGAACTATTTTAACTTTAAAAAGGTGAAATAATTAAGTGCCCTATTTTAAAAGGCTATAACTAAAAAGCAACTTACACTTACACAATTACAAATTATTATTACAAAAGTTTAAATAAAAATCCATACGTAAGTAAGAGAAAGATCTGCTTTCATAAAAATAAATTTGAAAATTAAAAAAGAATAATATTAATCTGCTTGCAAATCTATCGGTTTTGTAGGAGAAATCTTGAAAGTAATTTTAATTTATGTACCTCAAATGGAAAAAACAAACAAGTTAAATCTGACAACCTTCAAATATTTAAACAATACAAAAAAATGGTCATATTACACAAAAGTGTAAAATCAAAATTTTATCTTCTTTTGTTACAATTTATTATTTTATGATGCCCGGTTATTTACTTGCTTGTATTATGATATACATCTTAATATGACTCTTTATTTAAAAGAGCTTTTTAAACTATAAATAGACTTAAGAGGTACATTCACTTATACCAAAATAAAATAACGTAAAAAATATTTCTATTATCTACATAAACAAAAAATGGATTTCGTTGGTATTTTTAAGTCTTAAAGCTTTGTTTTGGGTTTAAAATTAAAAGCAAAATAAATATACAGTATAAATATTAAAACATACTTTTTTATATATCTGCTGTTTATATTTACATAATTTATATATTGTCATATTATTAGTAATATTTGATTTAGTTAAACATAGTCAGGTTAATAGCATATTAGATATGATTTTTAAATTAAGCTATATAAAGAGTGAGTTTATGTTTATAAATAGTAGCGGTATTTAAATTTTTTACGTTGGGTTTAATTTTTTTAGTAAAAACAATTTAGACAAAATATAAAAATAACTAATTTTTATTATTATCATAAAAAAGCGGCTAATATTTTGTATTACCAATGTATAAAAATGTAAAATAATTAAAATACCTATTTATTTTACGTAAATATATACCAATTTTTTATCGGTTGTTAAATCTTAAGTGTTAATAAGAATTAGATATTCGTTGGTATTAAAATGTACCATAAATTAGACTAAACTTATGCCTTAAACCAATATTTTTGTTAATCCCATAATGTTTTAAAATTATAATTATTTAGTGTTTGTGTATGTATTGTTTTTCTGTAATATTTTAAACATTTTTATGTTGTTCTTTGTCCTAAATTATTACACAAAATAACAATCTTATATTTTTTAAATATTTACATTAAAAAATGGTGTTTTTTATTTTATTTTTTTAAATAATAATATTTATGACATAAACTGCCCTGAAAATGCAGCTATTAAGCACTTTTTACCTATAGACATACTAAGGGACCTAAAATTTTACCTTTATCCAACCATTTTGTGACCTAAATCTAGTTTACTGAGTTTGCACATGACAAAAAAATAAACTAATGAAATAACACAAATTTTGTAATTTTGTATATGTGTAAGAATTAATATTATTTTTCCCAGAATTTTTATAAGCAAAACACTTACCTCATTTTTTTATTATCCGTTTGCCAGGAATATCTAAAATAAAAATAAAAAAATTAGCCAGTGGCTCTGTGTCAGGTAATTTACAATATATTAAGTATTGTAACATTTTAAAATATTTACCTTTACATAAATTATATAATAGTATGTAGGTTTAAATTCCATTAATGTAAATTAATAATTTAAATGTATGTAATGGCTATAATTCTGTAGTTTGTATGCATAATTTACGCTTATACCCAAATATAAAATATAACAAGGCTTATTTGTAACATTAAAAAAAAGGTACTTAAAAAATAAATGCATACCGTTACAAGAAAAATCCAACTATTAGATACAGTGACGTATATATTTTATTAAATAAAAAAACAAAACAAAATACCAATTTACCTAGTACATAAGTACTATCGTACCGAGGACATCAGGTAAAGAAAAGAGCAAGGGTTACACTTTTTGTGGGTGTGTAAGGAGAAGTACATATATCTACAGCCAGTACTACTACGTATCGCAGTATTGCGAGCCTATAGAGGCGAAATTAAACTATTTATCATAAAAATTGCAACACCTAGAACACGTTTGGGACATAAAAGTAAACTTCGCTTATAGACGGAATTTTTCAGAAAAAATATTGATTATTTAATAAGATCTTTGCCCAGAGGCACTGCAAATGGATACATTCTTATAGTGTTTGTTTATACCCATTATTAAAATTTGAAAAACTTTTTTGTGTTGTTTTGTGCCAAAGTGTCATCACTTATAGCAAATATTATTGCATACAGGTTGTACTTTTTTACACTGTATTGAATACAAAAAGTTAAAAATTATTTCAAATAAAATTATGTCGAAAATGCTTCGTTTGCGAGATACAGGGTTTCAAAGTTTTAAGAAAAGAATGCTTTTCTAACATAACTTTCCTACTACTCCAAATATTCCCACAAAATTGGTTACCCTTTTATTTACTATAACATATTTTTTTACCGTAAAATTTTTCGAAAATTTTTACCACTGGCGTTCTAACAAGATTTGTATTGAATTAAAAAAAGGACGCCACCGATTTTTCTTCAAATTAATATTTTTCTTGAAAAACACATTTACTTTAAAGTTAATTTGGTCTGATATTTTTTGATGGACGAAGGGTTTTCGTTTAAAAATTGACAGCAATTTTAATTCATGGCAAAATCGCTAGAATCTGATATGGTGTTTTATTTTTATAGTTAAGTTTTTAACAGTGTTATAGCTTTTTAAAGAAACATCTATTCAATTAAATTTAAATTGTAGTAATGTAAGTAAAACGAATTTTACATACAAAACACCATATCCGATTTTAGCGATTTTTATATGCATTAAAATGGCATTTTTTAAGAAAACCGTTTGTCGTACGTGTTAGTAATTTTTATCTCTTGTTTATGCGATGGCTATTGCATTAATCAAAGACAAAAATTAAACCTAAAAGTTTTTTCTGAAAAATCAAAAGTGGGTCCATGGATGATACTCAACTATACCCCTATTTTTTTATTTTTGATATTTAAAGAAAAAAGTATTTTTAATTAAAACTTTCGCTTTATCTAATATATCGGAAGTGTTTATACAAATCACAATATGATATACAGGGTAATAAAAAATTTAAAAGTTTATATTAAAGTGCCAATATCTCGAAAACCATTGCTTTTTTACTAAGATCTCTTTATGATTTATTTTAAATCCTTGTGAGTTGTTTTACTATTTCTTTTAATTTTATCGTTGACTTTCCGACACCCTGTATCTTGTGCATACAAGCATTTTAAGCATTTAAAATTAATAAGTCTGTTCTTTGGTATGTGTTTTAATGGTGAAATAATACAATATATCTAAATAAATCATTTATTTTAAATTAAAACTTACTCTTTTTTATTTACGGTTGTTATTGCATAGGAAATGTAAACTGCAGTTTAATAAATTAAAACTAGAAAGGTAAGCCTAGGTAAAGCCTATGTTTGTGCACTCTAGCAAGTTAACTAATATTATTTATCAGATCCCATTTTAAATAAAATATTGTTAAGGGCATTTGGGTAATAATTAAAAAAACTTAAAATTAATTTTAAGTCTTAATAAACATATAAATTATGTTTTGGAAATAAGTGTTGTATTAAAATAAAACAATTAAAAATTAAATAAACATAAAGCTGGCAGATAAGCAGAAACATGTAAGATTATATAAAACTTATAGGAAACAGAAAGATGCAAAGGTATTAATTTGGTGTTTTAAAAATTAAAAAAACCATTAGTTTCTATATTGGAAAACTTGGTCTTAACCAGGCATTTAGTTAAGAAGTAAATAATTTATTACATACATTTTATAAAACCTTAATAGCACAGGAAATAAAAAAGTTATACTGCAAATAAAAACGATATACAGTAGGAACCTAAAGTCCACTTCTTTCTTTGAAAACCTGAACCGTTGAAAGTATCAACAGATTAACAGATATCAAATTGTGTCAGCCACCTACAAGGTTTAGCCAGAAAATGTAATTTTTGCTTATGAGTGTAGTACCATGTATCTATGCTAATATTTTAAAGTGTCATAAAGAAAAGATGTTTAGAATTAAAAATTACTTTTAAATATGCATTTTTTTATTATTCAAAAAACATTTTTACAATTTTATTTTTGTAATAACCATAAATTTAAAAAGTTTAATTAAAACTGTGCTATGAAATTTTTAATTATTAAATGTAGTTCACTTTTTGACCGAACGTCGTAGATAACTGATACAATTTGATATCTGATGGTGGCTTCTTAAGTTTTGGAGCATGCAGAACTTTTTATGAGAAATAACTTTTTCTCATAAAATCAATAATAAAAAAGTTTCCCATATGACGCCAACTTCCGTTGACACACTGTAGAAGAAAGGTCTTTATTTTTTGACATATCCATAAAACTTTTAAATGACAATGTGATTTTTTTATGGTTTGAAAAAAAATGAAGAAGTGTGTTTTGTGGCACATACCTTTGAATCTTCTGAAAATAGCTCTAAGAAACTTTCACATATACACACTAAACCAGAACTAACCATACAATCCATTTTGTCGTAGGTAAAGCTTTGACTGTATATTAGGTTATAAACTATTCGTAAAATAATGATTCTAGAAGGCCAAGATAAACTTTGGGACCTAACTGTATATAAATGCTGCATTTTCTTAGACCTTCTTATAATTATTAAGGAATAAAATCTTATCATCTTTTTTTATTTGTTTTAGGGATTTGTAAATATACATAATAAAAAGACAATACAAACACATTCAACCTCACCACTCCAAACAGTAACCGCATTTTTACTGTTATAGATTCAAATTTGGTCGACGAGCAGACAATTTGTGGCTGACGTTTTTCAAGATAAAGCAGACAGTAAACGAGAAAACGGGCTATTTATGACTTGGCATTTATTCCGGCAAGTTGCTCTTTTATCGAAAAGGTCGTCAGAATATTATATTTTTGATGCAAAATGTTTAATAAAAATGCAATTTCGTTGGTATGTATGAGCTTTAAAAATGTTGTTATAAATAATAGAGCTAGATTTTGGATTCAATTTTTTAAAACCTATAGAAAGGGACAAAATATAATATTAGTCCTGCAAAAAAATTTTAGATAATTTTTGTTCTTTTTAACCGATATCAAAAACGAGGAGGTTCTTAATTCGCATGTATGTTTTTTTTGTTTGTATGTTACGCGATTACTTCGGCGTTTGTGGACCGCTTTTTAAAAATTCTTTCTAATAAAAAGAGTGTACTTTTGCAATGGTCCCATTAAAAAGTCAAGTCAGGATCGCGAGAGGGAAAGATACTAGATCTATTTTTCCTTTCTGCCGTACATTGTTCGTGCAGCAAAGCTGCCTCTGGGTATGGAATATGCTTAATAATAAAACGGCGCATTTTAGCATTGTAAATGACTGTTTTAATTTTACAGGGGTATCAAAAAGGTACATGAAACTGATTTGTAAGTTATTAAAAATTATTTATTTTAAATTTTTATAATAAAATGACCTATAAAACTTTCATAATTTGCTTTTCAAATACCTGCTTTCTTCAAATTCCTACACAACATAATTTTTCAGCTGTAAACGAATATGATCAAGGCGTTTATTCCAAAATATGAAGTTTAATAAAATTTTGTATTATTGTGGTTATCGACTACAAAAATTATTTTAAATAAATGTTCCCAATGATATTTTGCCTAAAAATTAAAAATACATGTAGTTTAGTTTACTCTTGGAAAAAAAATATATTTTTTTAAGCTTTGGTAACCCTGTATACCAAATTTACATTTTCTCTGCGTGAATCCTATTTTTTTACAAGCACAAATTTTTTGAAGAATGACTTACTTTCGAAAAATTAAATTTTTGGTCCATTTGTCCTCTTGTTAACCCTATCCGTGGACAGTCTGCATAAAGTAAAAAATAATTTAAAAAAAAGTAAAAAAGAACTTTAGTAATAACATATGTGCTGAACTGCTTAATGTTAATAACTAAATAAACAAAAGCCTTTTATACTATAATATCATAATATGGTACAAACCGACTTGTTTTTTATTATTATTATTATTATTATTATTTACTTTTAAGTGACTTTTATTATTGTTTAAGGTCAATTTAAGTTTTTTAAAACTTTTTATGATAAATTTGTCTATTCACTTCTAACTTATAAATGCCCTGGTGCAGCTACGTACCAGGTGTTAATTTTCTTCCCCTTTTTTATTTATAGTAAACAAAATAAAAAATAATACTAGTTAGTTCGATTAAATACGGCATTGTAACTTTTTATTAAATCACGAATAAAAAGATATTACAAGAATACGTTAATATGTCGATCTTTAAAATTTTTTGAAATATGGTCATACAAAGAATTTTTAATAAGCTAACAACTTAATTATAAAATTATTGCCGTGATATACTTAATTAAAACTTACATTTATCTTCAGATTCAAAGGGCCATATATCGTAAAGTAACCACACGTCTGGAAATGGCCACGATATATTGATTATTTTTAAATATCAGTATATTGGAAATCAAATATCGATAATATTCGTTGATATTTAACTTCTCAATATATCGATATCGAATATTTTTAATAGTTATGGTAAATAAGACAAAAATTAAAAACCGTTTTTTTACTTAAATTTTTAAAACTAGGCAAGATCACGTCAAGTCAATTCAAACACTTCCCATTTTCCACTTGGGCATAGAAATTAGGTCTATATATTATGTTTTTCATAAGTAGTTTCCATGGAAAGTTGATCCCCTAAACGATTATCAAAAATTTTTCTTTTACCAATGTTAATAATTAACAATTTAGAAACTTTTAATTAAAAATTTAATTTAAAAATAACCGGTAAAGATAACGCTACAAATTTTTTAGGAATTATCGGTAAATAGACATATTTTAATAAACTATTAATAATTTAAAATTATTTTCTTATTATCATGTTGTTTATTAACTTTTAAGTTTATAAATGGAAATTTCAGTGTGTTCTGAATTAAAATATATAGTTTATTTTTATCACTCACATGCGTAATTTATTTAAGTTTAAGATTCTGAACTAAAATTTCATTGCTCGTTAATAGTTTAAACAATACGAATTTTTTCACAGCATCAACTACTTTGCAGCGTCGGTTAGTTATAATTACAATACACAATCAAAAATATAATAATTATCAAAAATTTTTAATATTAGTATTATTAATATTATCTATATTATAAATATTATTATGAGTGTGAGAACCATACTACGCAAAAAGTTTAGCATTTTTATATTTAAGTCGCACATAGTTTTGTCTAAAATTTTGCATAGAGTCGCAAAATTTTTAAATTTTTGATCCAAACCTAGGTTTTGGTCTGTAAAATGTATTTTTTTTAAATATCACGAAGAAATCGATCAAGTTCGACAAAGCCAAAAAGCCACTGACAGCTCAATACATTTGTAATGACTTGTATCATAATCCATGTGGGTTTAAGAAACAATATCGCTAAAACCGAGATTTTTAAGCAAAAATTGGTATTTTTTTCAAACCTCTTTTTAACCCATTTCGGAATGTCCTAGAAAATGGTAAAAATATTTTTTAAAGACCATTAAACGAACTAAAGATTAATTTATTTTTTTTTTAAAGTTTACTAATTATAGTGACAATTTTTAATTAAAAGCAACACTTTAAAATTCGTATCTTTCAAAGTATGGCTCTGGTGACTTGAGCGGTGGATATGTTTTAGTACAAGTATTAGATATTAGGTCAAAATTTTTCTTAAAATTTAATCTTTCAAAGTTTTTCTGTCATAAAAAAAATTATGTAAAGAAGTCCTGTTTTGATTAAAATAAATAATATCTAATACGTGTACTAAAACATATCCAAAGTTTAAGTCGCCAGAGCAAATACTTTGGAAGATACAAATTTTTGAAATTGACAGTGTTGACTTTAATCACAAATTATTTTATTTATTTATTATTTTTAACTGAGCTACAGAAGAGATATTTGAAAAAACGATTATGTCAAAATATCTAGTAAGCCATGATTTTTTGGACAAATAAAAGTGTTTTAAACTAGCTCTAAAAACTGCAATTCTTTCCCCATTTAACTACCTCTGTAGTTGCAACGGAAAAAAACTCAGTCTGTTATTTTTAAACATAAATATTAAATAGATATAGCTTTCATCGGATCCTTGATGTAGTAAACAAGTATGTTTAACATTTGTGGAGTGGTTTTAATGCTTCTCTTTAAAATAAAGGTGGTATTTTTTGAGACATGATCAGTTTCACTTCTCTCACTTTGTTTACTGATCATGTCTCGGAAAAATACCACTAAACTTTTAAACGTGGTCTACAGAGTTTAAAGTGCATATCAAGTAAAGACTAAAAAAACGACCTGAAAGAAATCAGTTATTACTCCTTCATCGTTTTTATCTTCGAGTGCTTAAACAAAGATCGTAAAAACATCAAGACCTTTTACTAATTATATTTCATGCTTTAGAGGCGGACTATAGAATTATTTCTAAAAGATTCTGACTAAAGGGACTCCTTTTGAAACCATTAAATTAACCCTTTGTTTCACGATTTAAACGAAATATTTAGACCCTTGTTGCATGGAAAAAAAGTTTTTATAATTAAGATCTTTTGTTCTTATCTATTTTTTTAAATAAAAATATAAAATTTTTGATATACAATTTTGCTTGAAGCATGTTATTTTGACCGATATAAGGTGGTACATATTTTGGTGCGTGAAGTCAAGACAAATAGGTCAAAAGATATTAATAGTAAAAATTTCATAAAGTATATACCTAATAGTGTATTGTTAAAAGTTATAAATTAAAACTAAAAAT